>JACYXH010000462.1:1575978-1850978 GCA_026745465.1 Lota lota
CTGGAAAGTAAACGGTAATTTATCTTTACAAGGTGTAGCTGTGAATACGACAAAATAAACACTATTCAGTGTAATGTTGTGATATCTTTATTAAGTTATTTCGAATAAGGTGTCCGTATCAGTGAACTTCCAACATACCAATTATTGGGCTGATTATTCGGTGCTAACAAGCAGGAACCCACATATCAGCCATTCCAATTATCCATGTTTTTTTCCTTTCATTTCTCCAATTGCAAATTACACTGTTACCCAAAAACACGACTGAAGTGAGAAGGTTCAGAGTGATGGTATGAATATCAAGACAGCATTAGATGAGTGTACATTTATATTAAGCATTAGTAACTGTAGTGAAATCACATGACCTAATATTGATTAAAAGTATATTTGCATTTGTGATTAAGAAAAATACATTTGTGGCATAGAAATGCATAATACATCTGAAAATACATAGAGCTTTATGAAAAATAAAAAATTGCATATCAGGATACATAGGTTATATTCAAGGCACAATACAAAAGCCAATCAGATATATTCTGCGTTGCATAAATCCACCGGCTTTACATTTTCAGAACTGTAACTCACCACAATAAAAAGGTATTGCACTTCAGTGCCAGCCTTTAGCATTACAAGTACAAAATAAAGGTCATACTATAGCTTCTCATGTGGGCTATGATGAAGGTAAAATAGAGAACCAAAGTATGCTGGCAACACTTTAACCAGAATAGAAACGCTTATATGCCAATGGTAAAATTTAAATGGTGAGCGCTCTGCGATGAACATCCACTGTGAAGCGTAAGGAGCCAATATAACTACCATGGGCATAAAAAAAAACTGGAAAAATAAATCAAGTTAAGACTTAAGAAAACAACAGCCTCAGGTTAACACTATAGTAGGCCTAACCTTTAGGTCAACATTACAGTAGACCTTACCTTAAGGTTAACACGCAGTAGGCCTTACCTAAAGGTTAATACTACAGTAGGCCTTACCTTAAGGTCAACACTATAGTAGACCTTACCTTAAGGTTAGAACTATAGTAAACCTTAAGGTAAACACTACAGTAGACCTTACCTTAAGGTCAACACCACAGTAGAAATTACCTTAAGGTTAACACGCAATAGGCCTTACCTTAAGGTCAACACTACAGCATGCCTTACCTTAAGGTCAACACTACAGCATGCCTTACCTAAAGGTATAAGACACAGTAGACCATACCTAAAGGTTAACACTATAGTAGGCTTAACCATAAGGTCAACACTAGAGTATGCCTTACCATAAGGTCAACACTACAGTACACCTTACCTAAAGGTCTAAGACACAGTAGACCATACCTAAAGGTTAACACTACAGTAGGCTTAACCTTAAGGTCAACAATACAGCACGCCTTACCTTAAGGTCAACATACAGTAGGCGTTACCTTAAGGTCAACATACTAATGTAGGCGTTACCTTAAGGTCAACATACTACTGTAGGCCTTACCTTATGGTCAATAATAATACAGTAGGCCTTACCTTAAGGTCTAACATACTACAGCAGGCGTAATCGTAAGGTCAAACATACTACGATAGGAGTTTAAGTCAGGTCAAACAGGAGGGAGAATATGAAAACAACTCGTCAACACCACAGTAGGCCTCATCTTAGGTCAAAGGTAATATCCCACCGGCAGGTCTTGGGACGATCTGCTGTACATTACTTTCTGCCCACCGCCTCAGCCAGCTTCTTCAGCCTCTTCTTGAGCTCCAGAGGAAACTTCTCATAACATTTCTTACATACCGGCTTCATGTCAAATTCCACAAACTTGTTCCTGCGATGAGAAAGAGAAACACACAAACAGATGAAACCACCAGAGAGACCAAACACCCAGCTGATCCTCATTTGAGCCAACCGAAAACAGCGCTGATTGAAGCCGTGCTCTGATTGGCTGTGCCTGGTTCCTCTTTATGATTCTAGGTCCATGGGTTTAAAAACGCTTAAAGAGCAAGATGCAGGTACGTTTTTTGTATTAATTCACATGGTCTGCTTATTAGGAAAAAGATATCAGGGATTTTCTTTTTTACTGCCAGCAAGTAATTCAAATTACCAACGAATGTAATTATATGGTGTGCGGAGCGATCGCACAATTAGATGATAAGGGGGAACCCTACGTAGGCACCTTATTACAAAGCAGCATGGGGCTCTCAACCAGCTGTCAAGATGTCATTCTGCATGATGATGTCAATCACAATGCTTCCAGTAGCGCTGGCGGGTCTCTGGTGTATTCCACTTTCCACAATTGTGTCAAATTAAGTAATTTTGTGCACATGCACATTGCGTTACAAAAGTTTGTCGCACAACATGAATATAGTCTTCACATCGATTTCCTTCATACTTTGCTCACATGTTCATTATTTGGGTGTGCCAACCTGCAAGTTGCGCCATATTATTCGTAAAGTTGCACTTTAAGTTTTTTTTAATTAATGGGAAGGATTACATTTTATACAACTATTAAAAAGTAAATTTAGACATAGACGTGCGCAATCAAGTGCCCCTATTATACCACCAGGTATGATGTTGATTATCCTGTATCAACTAGTAGGCTGATATATTCCCATCATACATCTGGGGGGACACTCCTCCACCCACCCGATTTTTAAAATGCAATGGCTAGACAACATAACACCTGGTGGTGAAATAGAGACTCAGTAAGACGAAATTACATTTACCAATAAAAACACAAACACACAGCGCATCTCTATAAGCATCAGGAGGAGGAAGCATGCCGTTGACATCACAGCGTGAGAAGTGGGTGCCTTGAAGGGGGTGTTTTAAAGAGCAACGAGGGAGGAACCTCTACACACAGACGGAGGGCTTCTTCCGGCACTCTTTGGCGTCTCGCTCGCGGCGGGCCAGGCGGCGCTTCAGCTCGTCAGGCATGCGCTCGTAGCAACGCCTGCACACCGGCCGCAGGTCCACCTCAACAAACTTATCTCTGGACGCACCCCCCCGCAGTGCAGCGCAACCAGAGAGGCAGGGGGGAGGGAGGGAGGACGCACGGAAGGGAAGCCGAATAAGGAAGAAAAGAAGGGAGGAGGGAAGGAAGGAAAAGGTTGAAAGAGGATTATTAGGACTAGACTGGGGGATGTTAAGAGAGACCCCAGGGTAATTGAGAAGCCCTAGACAGAGTGAGTTGACACACATACAGCAGACACACACTAGATGCCCGGTAAACACACACAGTAAACCCAGAGCAGACGGGAGCAGGGACGTACTTGAGGGTGAGTTTGGTGTTGCAGGTGGAGCAGGAGAAGCAGCTGACGCACCAGGCTTTGTTGAGGGCCGAGACCACTAGAGACCAGGAGAGAGGGATCAGAAATCTAGACCTTTCATCTTGCAATAACATGAGTGCATACAATTTGTAGCATGGTTGGCAATATTTGGTTCAGTACCCTTTTAATTCTCAAACTACATTATTTACAATATTTGTGAGATAATGTGCAGCATTTTGATGTAACGTGTCTTCCAAAGATGTTCCACCATCAGCATAGCATGTTTTAACCACTAGGAAGCAGCAAACTCACTAATGTGAACAAGTGTACAGATATCTCTCAAAAGGTTATCTTTTAAAGTATTCTTATTTGTTACTAGTTACTAGCTTGTTAATATACTTTAGTTTAAAAGCATTATCTTGTATAGTCAATCTTTAAAAGCAGTATTTCTTACCATCGCCTTCAATCACACGGTTGCAGTGGTAGCAAACGTCTCCAAACAGCTGGTCAGTGGACACAAAGCAGACTTTAAACTAAGCTAATGAAATAACTAACTACAAATCAGGACATTACATTGGCTTACTAAATAACCAATGACAATACACAGACATTACACTAGCTAGCTAAATAACTAACTGCAATACACAAACATTAAATAGACATGACACTTCATGACACTAGGATAAAGGTGGAGGAGGGTGGTGTGTTGTGCTGGGTGGTGTGTACACAGGGCTGCAACCATTAATTGTTGTTGATTAGTTAATGGTTAATAGTTGATTAATCAAATAGTCAATAGACAATAGTCAATAGTCAAAATATTTTGTTTGTGTAGGTAATTTATCAAATACATATACGTATATACCAAACATTTGCTGCATAATGCTTCAGAAGAACTCTGGCAACTCTGGAGATTTTGTAGATTATATCAAAAAAATGGCAGCCCTGTGTACAGTTGGATAATGTGTTTGGGGTAAAGTGAGGTGTACCTGGTTGTAATGGGTCTCGCAATAGGCCAGCCCCTTCCTCTCATAGTGGCGGTGACCCAGGAAGGGCTTCTCACACTTGGCACACACAAAGTGCTGCAGAGACAAACACACACACACATTTAGCATAAGATCTGTTTTCACCATAACACAGTGGTCGTCTGAAAGAACCAGACATAACATAATCTGGTCAATCTCTGCAGTCCGTGTACTCTACACCAGCGCTTCCATTTATGCTGCTGCATCTGTTATTCTGAGCGTAGTTCGCCAACATTCCCTAGTTCCGTAACTTCTGATGATCTTTTTAATGTGAAGAAGATGTGGTACAAATTAACATTATATAAATGAACAGAAAAACACACAAAAAAAGACTGAAGCGGGCCATCTGCAATTTACATTTCTGGAGGAACGTTGCACATAAACTAACCCCACTGAGGCTGTCCCCTACACAGAAGTATAAAGTGTCTGGCAACCCTCTCTCCCACTGACCTCCACGTGCCACTGCTTGCCCATGGCGTTGACCACGCGACCCTCTATGGGTCTTCTGCAGGCACCACAGATGGGGACCCCCATCTTGTCGTGGCAGGGCAGGCAGTACAGCTCCCCCTTCAGCTCCCGGGCCTCGGCAGTCAGCTCCTTACTGCACCACACCACCAGACATCATGAGAACATAATGACAACCTCATTACAGCATCACGAGAACGTAGACAACATCGTAATGAGGTCATCATGACATTAGCATGAGATGGTCATGAGAACATTATGACACCGTCATGCGGCCGTAATGAGAATATCATGAAAACATCTTGACATCATCATGGAAACATCATGAGAACTTAATGACATTGTCACGCAAGAGAGAACTGGGAATACATGACGTCATCATGACAACGTCATCATGACAACATCATCATTAGAATACATGACGTCATCATGACAACATCATGAGAATACATGACAACATCATGAGAATACATAACTTTTGTCACCACCACAAACCGATTTTACGCGCCGCGAGTTGACGCACCATCGTGAGCTGGCCGTTACTGCGTTTAGTGCAATGTCATCAGAGTGCATTGCCCTGCGTTATCAACCATGCTGCATGGGTAACATGGCAGTATAGCACGGCGCAGAGAGGAGGGTACCGACCTACAGTTGCTGCAGTTGAAGTGGTCGGGGTGGTAGGGGTCGTTCTTGAAGATGAGGGGCTGCTCCTCGATGATGGCGTGGCACTTCTGACAGATGTACTTCCCCAGGCCACGAGCCTTCTCTCGGTTGTGGCACGGACGACACAGGTGTCTGGTTACACACAAGAAAGAACAATATGCCTTCATCAAGTGACACCTTAAATCATGCAGCGACTCTAGCTGTGGCTGGCCATACACTAATATAGTGGTTCAGTACAGTGATACAGTGGTACAGTATTTGATGCTGACATGGGGTTCTAGATGACCAATTATAGATTAAATACAGGATATGATACCAGACTGTTTCTATTTTAAATACAGTATGTGATGGTAGCCTGTGGTTCTAGATAACAGAATACAGATTATAAATTAAATACAGTATATATAGTGCTGACCTGAGGGTCTAGATTGCAGATTAAATAAATATAGAATGCTGAAATGTGGTTGCATATTGCAGATTAAAAGTATATATGGTGCTGACCTTTGGTTCTAGATTATAGACCACAGATTAAACACAGTATATATGGTGCTGACCTGTGGTTCTAGATTACAGACCACAGATTAAACACAGTATATATGGGGCTGACCTGTGGATCTAGAATACAGACCACAGATTAAACACAATATGTATGGGGCTGGCCTGTGGTTCTAGATTGAAGACCACAGATTAAACATAGTAAATACGGTGCTGACCTGTGGTTCTAGATTACAGATCCCAGATTAAACACAGTGCTGATGTATGGTGACAGTATGATGCTGACCTGCCGGCGTTCTTGACAAAGCCTACGTCAGCGAGCACTGCCTGGCAGATGTTGCAGCAGAAACAGTCAGGGTGCCAGCTGTTGTTCATGGCCTTGATCACACGGCCAATGATGAACTCCCCTGAGAACACATGTTGGATCACTTGTGTCATCAAGTTTGATCTTCAGCAATCAGACAGACGGACAGAGGGGCCGTGACTAATAAAAAACATTTATGAAATCAAACAGTTGCCGGTCTCTGTGGAGACGCAGAGCGCCGTTCTTCCGGACTACGCACGGTATTCACATGCGATCATGAAAGAACCTGCATCGATAACGAGAATGTAGAACCTTTTGACTAATTACAAATTCTAAATACATGTGAATGATGCATTTCAGTATACTATAGAAAAACTCTGCCACCATTTAATTTAGCAGAACAGCCAAAATGCCCTGCCGACTACCCATGGAGAGAACCATTTTTACCAGCGCGAGTGGGCTGTGTGACCCCGCTCAGGTCTTGTTCGAACCTGACCAGCTGTCGCCTCTCTTTATGCCCCGCTTTAACGCCATCCATTCTGCGTTTCAGTTTTCAGTTAACACCGCTAGACTTGGACAGCGGATGGTCCCATTCGTGGACAATCCGTGTTAGAGACTTTATTTTCTTCTTCTTTTTTACCGTTGCGGAGCATTCCCCCATCAAAGTCTTTAGTTGTAGATTTCTCATTAGATCCAACATATACTATAACAATAATTATTGTTATTTTCTCTTACCCATGGTTAATAGCCAATGTAAGCTTAATGCAATGAATGTAAGCCTATTAGAATGTGCTGTAGGCAAGATCTATAGCATTATCTAAAAGCTATAATTTATGTAATTAGTTAAAAATGGCATTGTCATCTGTCAGGTATTAGTGCATGAAATTTAAGAATATCTGTTTCAGATGACTGCTCTCATACATGTGCTAATGAGACAATTTAGCTTTTAGAGCTCTCCCGCCTAATTTCTGACCAATCAGGACATCTCTTCTCTGATTGTTTTGGGGAATCCATCTAGCCTGTCAATCACATATATTTAAGGCCATGTTTTTTTTTAAATAAGGGAATTTGTTTGTTAAGTAACTTGCAAAACATGAAAAAGAATCATGATAAGATTGTTGATTGCAATAGGATATTTTTGCCATGTCGCCCACCCCTACTGTGATGTGAATTGTTCTGTGTTTTTACTTTGTGTTGTTATATGTGTACCTCTGTGGTGTTGTGTCTGTGGTGTGCTTTGTCTGTTTTCGATCGTGGTTTCCTATGTCCATGTGTGTTTTGTTGTGTAGGACTAACCACACTGATGACAGCAGGGGGCGAACAGCATCTGGAAGTCGTGCTCGCAGTACTTCCTGCCTTCAAACTAAAACACAACACACTTCCTGTTAGCAAAGATAAGGAGAGGATAATATCACATTTCCTGCTGGATAAAACTGCTTAAAGGGAGAGGGAGAGAGAGAAGGGGTGAGGGAGAGAGGGAGAGAGACAGCACCTCATAGAAGAGTCCCTCTGGGAACTGCTGGAAGCACTGAGCACAGACGAAGCACTGCTCGTGGTACAGCTCTCCGTTGCTGTTCACAATCTTCTCCGCGGGAGCAAAGCCGCTCTTGCAGCGCTCGCATGCTGCGTTGGCCAGGGCGTTCGCCATGCTGCCCATACAGAAAAACATTTGGAATTCTATTTAGTAATTTATCAACGCTTTAATTAAAAGAAATTACCATTGAATTCAGAAACTGTAATGACATCATCATTACGGCGCAGGTAGAGGTTAGGGCATCTTGCTCAAAGATGACAACAGGTTCGGTTGCGGAAATAGGGAATGAACCCAGGAACTTTCAGTCGGGAGTCAAACACCTTAGCCCAGGGTCCAAAATGAAACCTGCCACTGCACTGACAGAGCATTTGACAGCTAAGAAAAATATATATATATATGTGTTACATATTAAAACCATTGCTTGGTCTGTAGATTTCCCACTCTGGCAGATAAAAAGACATAATTTTAATGTACATTTTTGACCTTGCAACTACACTTATGGTATTGATTCCCAAAATGTGGATAATATAATTCTCATAGCAACATAAAAATCCTAGTTTTGTGTGATGACAATAAAATGACAATAAGTGTTAGTAGTATCCAAGAAGATGTTTCTACCCAAAAACTGGAAACTAGACTAGTCAGGGAACATGACTTTATTATTTGTATTCATACATGGACTATTTATATTTTTGGATGGGCTCAGTCCAACATGTAATCCTAAAGGTGGCGACTGGAATGACAAAGTTTAGAGGGTCTGTTGTAAATCTGTTTATACATAACTCCTCCGCCAGTACTGAGACGGTGATGAAATATGCAGCACAAGTCATAACCTAATTTGGGCATTAGAGTACACTATACGTTGTTGACATGTTAGAGGCTTAATACATGAAAAATGTCAAATCTTTTTTAAGGCTTTCAACTTTAAAAGGTTGTTAGTTAACGTAATGTATAGAATAAATTCAGGGTGAACTTTACTCTATTGAATAACATGAGGATGAAATTAACTTTAGAGATAACATGAGGATGAAATTAACTTTACAGAATAACATGACGATTGACTTAACTGTGCCGATTATAAAGAGGATGAGCTTAACTTGTCCTCAAAATGCTTAATACCATGTAAATGATTAGGTAGCTTTCATTCTAATTTAATAGTAAATTACTACTTTCTCCAGATAGAATAACGTTAACTACTTTCCCTGAATATTTGCTTCATAAAGACAACAGCATGGAATGCTAACAATGTTATTTATGACCAATATACAGATATTAAACGTCAAAATCCATCGTTGTTGGCGTCTTTTCAGGTCTATATTGTCATTGAATAAGTAAACTAGTATAACGGGGCCTACGCTAAGCTAACGTGGCTAGCGGATCTAGCTGACATTATGAGTATTTTACTCCTAAATGTAGTTATGTAGCAGATAACACAACATTACCTGCCCGTCATTCCGACCACCCCAAGCATCACCACTACAACACCGCAACGTACACCACGGACTAGGTTACTTTTACTCTTCTAAACTCGAATCTAAACCTCGTTGGAAGACCCGTCCTGGAAGAGAGTCGCTCCCTAACGCTAGCCCCAAGGCGTGCCGTCGTGAGACCCTCCAAATGAGCGTTAGTGACAAGAGAGAGGGCGGGACTTTGTGTTGCATGTGTTTCGCGGCGAGAAGCGTTAGAGAGGGAGGAATTTTCAATAGAGGGATATCGTTTCCGTTATTCCTGTTATTCTCGTCACGTTCTTATTCTTCTTGCTCCGTGGAACGTTAAACTGGCGTACAAAACGCATAGTAAGAGACCAAGTGCGGGACCGGACATTGCGTTACAGTAGACCGGAATAACGTTACAATACAGGATCCTCCATCCACCTACTCCCTGCCGCAGTGCTATGGCCGAGGCTCCACCCACTCCCAAGCCTGGTTTATGCTTTACGCGCGGCCGTTTCACTCTTCTTTTTTTGTACCTTATTTTACTTGTGCTTTGGCAACGCACCTGTACGTTTCAATGCTAATAAAGCCCATTGATTCTTGAAGCAGCAACTCGTCAAAAGTTATCCATGCCTACACAACCGCGGGATAGACGCGGCCCTTTTCAAGTAGAAATCACCCATCCAGGGTGGGTTTAAAGTCAAACAGTGATTTTAACACTCATAATACAATACAGAGTCCGGTGAAACTACACTATCGTAAGATATACTGTTTTTGGTATTTTGGTTTACTGAACATCCGTGATTGACTAGATAGAAAGACCGGCGTGTTGTATTTTCTTGTAGTTTTATTTGGGATGGTATAAATCTGAATTTCCGCCTACGTAGCCATCTCCACATGACCCTCTAGCGGAAAGCAGGAGACACGCTATTTATATGGCAAATATATTTTTGTTGTTGCCCCATACATGTCCTTAATTAATATAATACGATAACGTATAATATGCCGTGGTCGCCTCCATAGGAGGGTCGGCGGAAGCGGCACCGCCACCGAGTCAGTCATGGTTGTCGGACATCAGAATCAGAAAAGCTTTATTGCCAAGTACGTTTTTTACACATACAAGGAACATGACGTGTGTTCTGTTGCATGTGTGTTGAATAGAAGACAGCTCTCGTAGTCGTGCGGTGTATGGGGCACGGGAGTTGTTACTAAACCAACACCGTGGACTCGTGTCTGGTTCTTCCTTCGCCGGCGCCACAATACTTAATAGAGATCTGAAACATATATACTTCAGTCTTACTGACTTCATATTGGAATCGTAAAAAAACGAACAACCCCATCCCTGTCTGCCACTTGATAAATTCCTTACATCTTCCCAAATTTCCTGTTTTGTTATACGGCTCATTTATTTTAAAACTGTTTGTCATCGTCCTGCCAGTATAACTAATGTGATGTTTTCAAAACCATAGTCCTTCACTAATGTGAAACCATTTAATAATTAAACTATTCCACAACCCTTCAGATATAATAAACGTTATGACTGAATGTCATGTGAACACTTATTAGTTCATCTTTATTAAAATGATCTGCTTCAGAATTTACACTCCATCTGGATGTGATTTACAAAGCAGTATAAATACTGTATATTTATACATGTCACTGTTGCCACACAAGTGTTATTTTTTTTATAAAAATATAAACACTGTGCATTAGTCATGATACCAATACTGGATTTAGATATTGTCAGGAATGAGTATAATTAATTGTTAACAGAGGTAATTTTCCTTCCATGAACACATTATATTATAATTATGAATTAATTATCTAAGTGGTCAGTAGTTGGTAATGTTGTCTTGGCAATAACCATGAGGGATGTGTGTGGTACGCCAACATAATGTTATAGGACGGTCACTCACACAAATAAGTGTTCATTGTCTTGAAATGTCAAATGGTCCAACCATTATTTCTCTCTGACCACTCCTTAAACAGAAGACTCATCTCAATGCTGGGTCAGCTGAGGACAGCCGCATGACTGTGGGACCTCAAGGTCTGGATGTTCATTTAGTGATTGAAGAAGGAAAAAAAATCTAAATCAAATATTTTGTCAAATCAAAAATGTGTGTTGGGCTGTTTCGTTCAGTCCCAATGGGACAACATATAAATAGCCACACATTCACCTGTTATGGTCAGACGTTGGAACCTCAAATACCCAAATATTACTGCAGTCATTCCAGATGATAGGTCTTTCACAGATCGAGATGTCAGCATTCTCCCCTCTTCTAACCTTCTAACAGTCAAAATAGAACTTGGACGATAAGAATAAAAATGAGCCTTTCTGTTGCAGAACATGTAGGGTTAGCTAACCCTCAGTTTGACACATTCTCTAGACCATCTCAGACCAGAATTCAAACCAGCAGATGACAACCCTAGTACATTTGTCAATTCAATGTTAACTATAACCGTACAAAACAACCCCCTCACTCAAAATTACAAATTACTTTTATTTTGAAAGCAGCTGTTTATACATCACATAGATTCCCATCTAGATAGCCATGAGCTTAGCAAGCTGTGTGCTTTCTGGTCCATGAGGATAAGCCTAGCATTAGTCTAGCAATAGCATGAAAACACAGCATTGGGATGGGTGATGACAGCCAAGCTAAATTCATCTCAGGCAGATTGGTTCATAACCTGGCAAACGTTATGTTGTGCAAGAATACCAGACTGTACAAATTAGTCCCATGGTGGCTATGCATCCGATGCCAAGGAGTTTCCAAGACAACGCACTGAGTGACAAACTCTGATCTAATGCTCTACATCTCAGAGAGCAGTGGAGGTTTTGATCCTCTGGTTTTAACGTTTTCTCCAAAGAAGTTGTGATCAAGATAAGAGTTCTGTTTGGTGCGGACATCAGCTTGATACATATGCGGGTGCAGATAAGGCTACACTTGCCCAGAGCAGGGGTCAGGGGGAAACGGTGACTCACAGAGTAGGCCAGGGAAGGAGAGAGACAGTCAATGGTTTGGTTTAGTCAATTCTCACATCATCCACAGTTAAAAAAAGAGAAATTAGTGTAATAGCTGCACTGAAATAAATAGCTTCAAATCAACCATTTCTCCTAGGCACGTGTGAACGAACACGCACGCAGGTACAAGCGCTCTCTCTCCGTGTGTCTCAGTAGCACGTAGTATTACTGGGTTAACCTTCTGGTTCGGGCAATCCCAGATCCTTGATTGGTCTAGATTCCGCACCAGTGGGAGTCTTACGTGTGATTGCTGTTCTGCGTTGAGTGTTTGTTGGGGGTGGAGTCCGTGTGTTTGCTGGGGGTGGAGTCAGCGTGCGTGTTGGGGGCGGAGTCTGACAGTCTGTGTGCGATGCAGTGTGTGTGTACGGGGATGGCGCCGGGCAGACAGACCACATCGGGGCAGCTGAACGTGTTGTGACAGAGGTGGCAGCCCCGCTTCTCAGACACCAGGATGGGCTTCCTTCGCTCCTTCAACTAGATTGAACACAAAACAATGTTTAGTCATTTATTGGTGTTTTCTATTTAGTTAGTTTACTTTATTGCATTGTTGTTCTATCTCCCACATATAAAGTGCACTGAGTCCTGATGGAAGGCGATATATTAATCAAATCTATTATTATTATTTCAGTGTACTATGGGATCTATTCTGAATTATTTATAGACGAGATATGATACGCTGATACTATTTGTCAAGATGTAGAACCAGAAGTAATCCGATATTCCCTCCCACATATTCGGAATAAATAGGGGGACATGCTGATTGTTTTGAGGGGGGTATTTGCTAACATGAATCAAGTATTATAGTTGTAATTGCATTAGCATCAACAGTGATCCTCTCTAGCTTTATGTCTGTTTTGACTGTTCTGCGGACAAGTCAGCATCGTGTTCTGACTAGACACTGCCCCTTAGTGGGAGTGTTGCTGTGACACACCGGATGATGATGGTGTGGAGAGAGCTCACCCTGTCATGCAGCAGCTGCAGGTTCTCAGCGCGGGACAGGCCCAGCGCCACGCGAGACGTCCTGCTAGCATGCACACTGGTGCGCACAGCCCGGCCCAGAAAGGGCTTGAGCAACTGCAGGGACCAGCCCTCCGGGAGCACGCTCAGTACGCGCACCGCGTCAAACTGCTCGCCGTGGCGATTCAGTAGGTCCACGGCAGCCATCTCAAGGTCTCCTCGTTTTTCTCCTGCTCCTCCTCCTAGATACAGGTCGAGGAGGAGGTGGAGGAGTTGCTGTCTGCAGGCTGGACCCTGCGAGGAGGAGGCCCAGAGGCAGTAGGCCTCCGCGGAGCTGTAGTCATGTAGCTGGTGGACCAGGATGTCAAGCGCCTTTCCATGATCCTCCAGCTTCCCGTGCAGCGTGGCGCGCTCCAGCAGCAGCTGATCACAGCCCTCAATCTTACCTGGACCAATCACAACACGTTTATTATATATTTGACCTTTAATTAACCAGGGAAAGATCTCACTGACACTGACTAGGAGAAGGGGAGGGGTGAGGAGGAGGAGAGCAGAGCAGAGGGGTGAGGAAGAGGAGAGCAGAGGGGTGAGAAGGAGGGCGGAGGAACGGTGAGAGTGGAGGGGTGAAGAGGAGGAGAGCGAAGGTAGGAGGAGAGGAGAAGGACTGCAGGGGTGAGGAGGAGAGGAGTGGAGGGGTGAGGAGGAGAAGGAGTTGAGGGGTGAGGAGGAGGAGAGTGAAGGTTTGAGGAGGAGAGCAAAGGTATGAGGAGGAGGAGAGGAGTGGAGGGGTGAGGAGGAGCAAAGGTGTGAGAAGGAGGAGAGGAGCGGAGGGGTGAGGAAGAGGAGCGCGGAGGGGTGAGGAGGAGGAGAGCGGAGGGGTGAGGAGGAGGAAGGGAGTGGAGGAGGAGAGCGGAGGAGGAAGGGAGTAGAGGGGTAAGGGGTTGAGGGAGATGTGGCGTGGTCAGCAGACCTAGTAAAAGCTGGACCCTGTAGAGGTTGGACTCCCTGAGGAGGGCCTGGAGCTTGTCCCGGGCATGGGAGAGCTGGTCTGGGGCCGGGGGAGGAGAGCTCTCCAGCAGAAACAATACCTGCTCCAGGTACAGCACGGCAAGGAGGCTGTGGAACTTCTCCTTCTACACACAAGGAGAAGAGAAATCACACCCAGTCAGACACAGTGTAAAACGTAAAGGACAGTTGTAGAATTAAAAAGATTCAAACATTTTAAATAATAATAAACTACAATAAATATACAGGAAATATGTTGATACATACAATATGTATTTGGGGTGCTGAGCGTTATCTTTCAACCGCATACACAAATAACTTTTTAAGACAAGTAACAAAAACTTTATAATCCGCCACAGGTACAATTCATGTAGCCAGATAAAAAAGATCAGATACCCTATGTGCTGCAGGTATTCATCTAACGACACAAGGAAGCTTGTATCAGGGAGATTTTATTCCAAAGAGGACGTGGACAATTGACGCACAGTTCGGTACATTGGCAACTACATTTCAACAGGTTTTTTGCAAACATTTATTTTATTTTTTGTGGTGGAGTGGATTGGAAAATGAATTTCTGTTAAGGGGTGCCATGGCTTGGAAAGGTTTGTGAAGCACGGCAGTAGGGCGCACATTCCTCATTTCAGCGTGATAAGATATTGATCATCTCAGCAGAACTGTACGATGAAGCAAACATTTCTTTGGGATAAAACTATAGGGATAAACAAGTTCTCAGGCTTGTATAAAATGGTCGTATCGATGCAGCCATAGCATCAGTTTTAGCATAAAAAGATCATACAAAAGCAATGAAAAACAGACATGAGTGTGCACTGTTGGATTTCTATCTGAGGAAAAGAGGTGAGCTGTATAAACTGTTCTTCTGACCGGAGTCAGACAAAGCTGTATTTATTAGCTTGCTACGGTGGTGACGTAGAGAGTCTGGCAAAAGGCCAGATACTTTTAGTTATCGAACGAGAAAACTACCAAAAAAAGTAAAATTTCTAAAACATGGATGTATTAAAGAATGCACACCCACTTATCATAATCCCCCTCATCTGCAAACTGCCTTTCGCTTCACTATTTTACTGTCTGGTTTAACTGGTTGATGTTGATTTCTGCGTATGAGAGAGGGTTAAGCTTCTAGGATACATAGTATAACGCCACGGTGTGTGGCGCATTTCATAGACAACATCCCTCATTATAAAGCTCGTACACGATGACGGCACTTAAACATAATCACAAATAGGTATCAAAAAATGCATTTTCCTAAAAACGCGTTCCCCCTACAGCAGTTTGTCCGTTCAGGGCTACTACAGAACCATGGTAGTGCAACATGGCGGCCTCCCTGGAAGAGGACCCACTCCCCATGCAGATATAAAGGGCTCAAACGAGGGTAACAAACAATTCATATTTTCATGGGATTATACACTAATTAAAACATACTTATGATTGTTATGTTCCATTTCTCCTGCATTTTCTTCAACCACTACAGACTGGACCTTTAACAAAAGGTAAACACAGAAGAGTTACCTTAATGTGTCTTTCCAACACCAGGTGTTCCAGGTAGAGGAGGCGGGCATGGCTGTGCTTCTCCAGGTAAGTGATGACATCATCTAGCTTTGGCTGACCCGATTGGTCCTTGCCAGAAGACCTCTTGGTGAAGATCTGGACGCCTACCTTTGAACATGAAGTTTGAATAATTCTGACAAATAATTAAGATTTGGCATAAAAAAAAAATAGAGAATGTTTCTGTACAATATTAAACGATGTGGAATTAAATTGACATAGTAGTACTATTGATTAAAGGTCTTAGTTCTCCAGTAGGATCCTGTTAGTCCATACCTTGGGGTCTCTCTTCAAGGCCCAGTCGCTGTACCTCCAGACCAGGTCCAGATTAGGACAGAAGGTGAGGAAGTCCACGATGTACTCATACAGGTCCGGTCTGGTCGAGTCCTGCAGCTCCCCATCCACCACACGGATCCACAACTAGACCAGAATACATAGATACCTTTTATACCACCTAGACCACAACTAGTGCATAACTGTCTGCTGCTAGGAAAGTTGAGGTATACCTGAAGAGCAGCAGAATCATGGCCATTACAGCGGTACAGGAGACCCAGGGCAAAATATCTGAGGAGAGACAAATTTGTAAAATACACTGTAAAAAAAAAAAATCCAACACAACTGTTTGTGTATGTTGTTCAAGGCCAAATATTTAGCATTTGGAGAAAAAGACTGAGGGGGAAAACCACAAAGTACACATCAAAGGCGATGGCAACACGACGCTGGCTAAATGTAAAAGAACAGGTTTTGAGTTCAAAGGTTTTCTGTCCATACTAGCATTTTTCCTTTCCTTCTCTCATGCACATGCCCATTCCACTTCCAGGGCCTCTGATGTCTGGATCACCTCAAAATCATAAGTCAGATCCTGCGTACTGATGCGTTTTCCCCAGCTACACTACACTTCACCAGTGCTTTCAAACAATCCACTCGGGAGAGACATTTATTTAAATCTCAGTTTTGGTAGACTCAGTTGGTTTAGTGCAAAGTCCAAAATGGAGAAAAAAAAAATATGCTTAATCAAGTGTATCCTCAGTAGTGCGTAAGAATGGCCTTATTGTCCACATGATACAAGGTCCCTCCCTATACATACTTGCTATGTTTCTCCAGCCAGGGAGCGCTGTCAGCCAGCAGGCAGGTGTTGTCTGAGGCCAACAGGTCCAGTAGACTCTCATGGTCCTGCTCAGCATACAGCTTCAGCAGCGCCGTGTCCACCTCCTCCCGGGCCGCCCTGGAGGCCTCTGTACCCCGGACCTGAACACACACTCTGACTCATTTCACAGACATTTGAATCCAGAGTGACTTGCAATTTAGACTGATGACAATCAAAGCACACAATCAAAATTGGAGCCGCTCCAAAACAAATCTACAGTACAAGACGGTGAAGGTAGAACATGAAGGTGGAACCATGGCGTTCCTCACCGATCCCAGGTAGGAGATGAGGAACCTCTTGCAGCGCAGCACTTTCTCCAGGTCTCCCTGGGCCAGATGGTTGAGGTCGGCAAAGGGGTGCAGTGGGGGGTGGCAGCGGGTGAAGGAGGACGTGGGGGGCAGCAGGAGGGGGTAGAGTGAGATCAGCTCCCTGGCATCCAACTCTCCCTTCCTGGGGACAGACCACAGATTCAGAACATGTATTTGCCAAAGTATAAATGTACAAGGAATACAACTTGGGGGAGGTTGCAGCATTCTAATCTAGAGTAAATAGTCTAAAAGAACAACAGAGGTCCCATCACTTAAACACCAGGTGTTGCAGCTAAACCACACAAGTCAGGGGAACCCGGACTCCCGGGACACGTGACCAGATGATCCCACCTGAAGTATTCTTGTGCTTCCTGAAACTGGAGTTGTCCAAACTGGATAAAGCCGGCCTGCTGTAGGATTCGTCTATGCAGGATCTGTATAAAAAAAGATATATATATTTTGTCAACATATCACATGGCCTTCTTGAATTTCTGTTTTTAAACATAGACTCAATACGTTTCCTGTGAGTAATAGACAAACTACATTGGTGTAAAAAGTAATCTGAACGGCTGGTTAAAGGACAGTTACACTGCACCTGTTCCATCCACTTCAATTCAAATCTCAGTCTCTCTGCTCTGTAACAGAGCTTGGTGAACCTTGAACTCATTGTCACGGCGACTTCTACACCATGTTGAATGCGAAGTCTGTTTGAAAACACACCTGACACATAACTTCAGTATCACATATGAGAATGTTTTCAATAACTTGGTGTTTGTGTCGGCAGCATGCCACACCCATAGTTGATTGCAGGAAGTATTTTGTCGTCTGTATGGTCACACCACCTCTCCTAGTGTCCGCTACTCTCCATGTCAAGAGGGAATGGCATAGAGCCGCAGGTCACAACAAGGCGTATCACTTATGCGGTTACAGTGCACTAACAACAGGTTGAGCCCAACGACGTTGCATTAGATGTATTTCTAGACACACATATAGACCCACACACACCTGGAAGCGGTCCCTGGGGATGTTGAGCTGGGCTCCCTCTGTCAGCACCAGGGCCTCCTCCACCCGGTCTCCAGACAGCAGGTCCTGGATCTGCTGCTCCAGGGGCAGTGGAACCAGCACATACACCGCCTTGGTGGAGGCCAACACCACCTTACCTACAACACACACACAAACATACACACAGACATACATGCAGATGCAAACACAGAGACACACGTGCAGATACAGACAAAGACAAACATGCACGATAAGATATTGATCATCTCAGCAGAACTGTACGATGAAGCAAACATTTCTTTGGGATAAAACTATAGGGATAAACAAGTTCTCAGATTCACTTTGAACATTCAATCATTAAACAACTAGTTCACAACTGGTTCTCCTCGTGTCATCACACCTGTCCAGCATCCTCCACTCCCTCACTCATACGCACATGGAAAGATTTAAGATAAAAAGAGAAGAGAGAATCAAGGTTAGGAACCTTCAAAGTCCTGCAGGATGTGTCCGTCCCTGAAGGCCAGGCTCTGTTTAAGCTGCTGGTCCAGCATGCTATGGATGGAGATGAAGTCCTGGTCCAGGGCCACCACATAGGGAAAACACACGGCTGCACCAATAACACTCTCAGACCAGTTGACTGGCGCACGCTGGGACACGCCCTCCGCATTGGCAAACATCCCTGGAAGAAGAATACAAGCAAGGCATGCCATAGTGTAGGATTGTACATTGCTAGTAGACATTAAACTGAAATTAAATAGAAACTAGTGCTAGGCATCAACATGTCTTGGTCTGTGTTTTATTTATTTATATTTTCTTAAAAGGGATACGCTGAGATATCTGTAAATTTGCATTTGCCTGGTCTTACCCAGATTCAGACGAGATGTTTAATTCCAAATTCATCATTCTGCGCCCAGAAGGGGAGTTTGCTGGGTTAGCATTTGTTTTCCACTAGCGGTTTAACTTGCCTAGCTCCTGGTCATGTGAGGAATACAGTTTGAAATACTTTCCAAAGATTTCCAATGTGTTCCGAATAGCTTATTCAAAACGAGTGCCAGTAACAACACAACAACTACCTATGAAGTTGTGGTTACCTATGATGCTCCTATGATGATCCTCCACGGAGGTTAACCTCCGCGTAGGCTACCCAGACAGTAGCAGGTGACAATATAAATGTGTCAGCGGCGCATAACAGGTAGCCTAATAATAACAGCGCCAAAGATAGTGTGGAATTATCCATGTGTTTATAGACAAAGTACAATCTTGTTGTGTTGTTACTGGAACTCGTATTTTAAAAAGCTACTATTTGGAACATATCGGAAATCTTTGGTAATTAAGTAAAAGTTTTCCCCTCACATGAACAGAGGTTAGGCTACTGTAACTCAGCAAGTCAATGGAAGTGGCTAACAGAAAGCAAATCCTTCCCCAGCGAACTCCCCTTCTGGACACACAATGATGAATTTCTAATCAAACAACTCATCGGAATCTGGGTAAGACAGGCAAACGTCAATGTACAGATAACTCGGCGTATCCCTTAAAGATAAAAAAGTTTTGAGGCAATAACCCTTTTCAGTGGTTATGGCCTTTTGGTAACCTTTTGGTAACTTTTTATCCTGGTACAAGTTGAAGACCTTGGCAGAGTAAACTAGCAGCCCATGTCCCCATACTGATCTATGGGGACATGGACTGCTAATCTATTTGGTGGTTTTCCCACACCAAACGCTGCTTCCACTCACCAAGGCCACCAGGCGCGGCCAGGAGGAACTCCTCCCTGCCGATCCTCTTGACGATGGGCCTCCTCTCCTCGCTGTTGTAGGGGAAGAGGTCCTGCGAGGCCCCAGTGGTGTAGTTCAGGATCATGTACTGGCTGGACAGCGCAAGGCACAGGAAGTAGCCGTCGAGGCTCACCACGCTGGGCTGCTCCGCCGTCGTCACCTCCTTCACCAGCTGCACGCGGTCCTCAAACACCGTGTACACCTGCACTGTGCGCCGCCGGGACGAGATCACCGCGATCTCCACGCAGAACGGGTCGGTGTTCACCGGGTTACCATTCATGCAGAAAGATGTCACGCCTTTTATCTTGGCCCCGCCAGAGCCCGTTGCTGAGGGAACTGTCTCCAGCGTGGCCATGTCCACCAGGAATAGCACGCCGTCGCAGAGAACAATGAGGCGCTCCAAGGCTGAGGCGGCACGGAGCTCTGTGACTGGTTTCTTGAGGCCCAGGTATTTCTGTTGCAGCTTCTGGGCCGAGTACTTTATCCTGCCTTTCTGAGAGGGCACCTCCTCCAGCAGGAAGTGGTGGATGAAGCAGTCGTTGGTACCTATGTACAGGTGCTTCCCACAACACTCTATACACTCCACGTTGATGCGAGCCTTGTCACCCATCAGCAGGTCCCGCTCCACGGCAGGCACCAGCTCAAAAGCCTTCACACTCATCGCGATGGCATCTACACCAGAAGAGTGGAAAGACACGAAAGAAGTCAACAACACCCAGGGACAGCATTGTTTACCAATCACGGATAACGTCAAGCCTGCATTGCCAGCAGCATCATAATGATATATAGAAGACGTCAACGTTAACTGACGTCAGGGAATACCACCATCTCTCAGCCAACCATGTCTGCTAGCCAGTATTCACATTCAAAATTCAACATTAGCCACAATTAGCTGCAATAACACTAGCTGGAAAAGGGGCGTCCATTACTGTTAAATAATGCCTTAGAGCGACAGCTAAACTAATACTAGTACTTATTTTATTCAAACACTTAGTGACTCAGGCTCAAGTTTATAAACCAACCTCTCCCACAACGCATTGGTAACCACCTTACACACTAGCTAGTACGAAAGGGGCTAGCATTAGCATAAACCTAATGGTAGCCCTTGCGCTAAAATGCTAATGTGTTTAATAATCAGACACATCTGAGAAGTAGTGTACAGCTAACTTATTATTGTAACCTAAACAAACATAATTTGTTTTATAGCTTATGCGCTCTCTCTTTAGCGGTTTTGCTGCTAATACAACGTAACGTTACCGGAGCGCTGTCCACATTTAAACACCACAGGCCGGATCGCAAGAGATGGGCGTGTCCACTGGACTTCACGAACTCTTCACTGTTATATTTAACAAATCCATGTTGCCCGCGTTTTACACAAATATTAAAAACATTGGTAAATGATTTACAAAACTACGAATTAACAAGTCTTTATGCTCAGCCGAGAGCTCCGGGGCGTGGCCAATGATGCGCGTCCAGACGTCTTGCCGATGGGCGTGGCATCGACTTTACAGCTCATGATGCTGGGTCCAAACTCACGTTGTTTGCAGTCAGTAGTTTGACGCGCCAACTGACAATTGTGATAATATGATTAACATCGGTAATAAATTATTAAAAAAATAGCTTTAAACATTATTCGAACCATTTCCAATGTTCAGAAAATAATAATGATTAAAATGACAACATCTGAAAGATTTGTAAATTCACATCAAACCGTAAGGTTCCTGAGTGTCCCTGAACGCAACTGAACAGTAGCGAGAAAAGCCATTTTGTTATGCTAGCTGGCTAAGTGGCTAAAGCCACCGCTCCTGTAGGTCTGTGGCACAATGTTGTTTTTATTGTTTAGTTTGCATTCACACTCCATACCAAACATGGATACTGCACGACGTTTGTCTCTGTTTTAACATGGGGACGTGCTTGTGAACATTAGCCTTCAAGTGCTACAAAAAATAATAATAACTGATAGCTATATGCGGCTAGCTTGTAGCTGACACATCGTTAGCGAGATAGCTTTCTACTAAAATGGTCTCTCTAAGATATTAGAGTGTTATTTTTTATCTTATAAGTTGGCATCTACTTCTTGGTGCGTTTCTACTCGGATTTCATTATTTTCTATCAATTCAGTTTAGTAGTAATTAAACAGTGACTGGCCATCAAAACACTGCAGCCACACTACTCTCCTAACTAACTCCACCTGAGTTTGTTTCAAGATCAGTTTATTTCATTTTGTGATATGATGGCAGAAGATATCCGACAGGACAAGAAGGGTAACTTCTCTGCACTGATGGAGCACAACAGCAACGGGGTGACTAGGACCTCTGCTCTGGCTGCAAGTAAGACTGGCGCCTCAAAGAAGTTGGTCATCAAAAACTTTAAAGGTAATGCATTTCTTTATGTACTTAACACCTATATGTTCAATGTACCAAAACCTCTATCTGTTCTTCACCTAGTCTCACAAATAGCAACAATACAAAAACACTTCTGGGTTCCAAAATTACACCTCATAACTATATCTATAATTTCTAGAATATTCAACATGACCATATTTTCAAATACTTCAAAGGTAATTCATGTCTATACCCAACACCTTTATGTATATTAATATACCAATATATTCATCACAATTGACTATTTGAATGGCTTTCCCAACACATGTTTATAATTTACCCAACTATTTGAATTGTCAAAACTATCTTAATTGTCAAATATGCATCTCTTTCTGCACCTCACATAACACCTATAATTGGGTGGACCTGCATAACAGACAAGCCCAAGCTGTCTGAGAACTACACAGAGGATACTTGGCTGAAGCTTTGCGATGCAGTGGGTGCTATCCAGAACAGCACCTCCATCAAATACAACCTGGAGGAGCTCTACCAGGTGTGTACCTATTATTCATTGCATACCAACTATATAAGAACTATCTTTTTTGGCATATAGAAGACACTTTCTATCCAAAGCGACTTACAGTGAATTGGTAGTTGGTAGGTAAGGTATTTTGGGGATTGAACCCTGTACCTTTCGGCTGGGAGTCAAACACTGTAGCTACTTCACTATCCCAATTCGTATTTATAATACAAACACCTTAGGTCAACCCCCCCCCCCCCCCCCCCCACCCTTCCCCCCCCACCCTTCCCCCCCCATACATCTATAATGATCCATGAACAAGAGCTTGCTTAACTTTACGGTTACATTTTTTTCTCCCCGTGCCCAGGCGGTAGAGAACCTCTGCTCCTATAAGGTGTCCCCCACCCTGTACAGACAGCTGCGGCAGCTCTGTGAAGACCACGTACAGGCCCAGATCCAACAGTTCAGAGAATATCCTTTACGCTCATGACTGCTTGGCTGCAGTTCACTATCATCATTTATAGTCTCTAGCAGTTGGCTCATTTAGTAATCTACAGTTTAGCAGGTCAAGGAACTTTGTCTTGCCTTCTGAACGATGGACTAAAACAAGATTATCCTATGATGCTGAATATTATAATATTAATAATAATTATTGTATTATATAAATTATTATAATACTAAATAATTAATCAAATTTATTTGTGCTTTTCAAGGCACTCAAAATGCTTACATAGTGAGTATGAGGATATCACACCTCATCCACTTCCAGTGTATAGTACCCACCTGGGTGATGCACGGATGGCAGTTTGCGCCAGAATACTCACCACACACTTGCTATCACAGTGAGGAATTAAACAATCAAATTAGGGACCAGGGGATGATTAGGTGGTAATGTTAGTAAAGAGCCAGGACACCTTAGCACTTAGCACCCCTACATTGTGACGAGTGCCATGGGATCTTTAGTGACCCCAAGGAGTCAGGAACTCGGTTTAACATCTCATCTGAAAGAGTGACCTAGCATGAGTTGTTGATGTCGCTAGAGGTGGTGAGAAGTGGTCTCTCCTTAACATGGAGCTAACAGAGTCTGTGGACAGCCTGTCCTTCCTCAAGAGGATGAACCGTTGCTGGCAGGACCACTGCAGGCAAACGGTAATGTGTGCTTCACTGCACAACTTATTTAAAAACTGGTTATTGCTACAGTTGGCTGACTATGAAAATGTAATTGATACCAATAGCTTCTTGATTTTTTGAGGCGTTTACACGTTTGAACACC
Source organism: Lota lota (assembly GCA_026745465.1). Lineage (NCBI taxonomy): Eukaryota > Metazoa > Chordata > Actinopteri > Gadiformes > Lotidae > Lota > Lota lota. The sequence goes on from JACYXH010000462.1 coordinate 1,600,030, forward strand.
CTTGCCTTTGAACACCCCTTTTTACTTTCCATTACTTTTTTGGTGAAACTTTTTGTAATGTAATGTGATTTGGTAATGTTAAGATTATATTAAAAACCCCTTTGACTTGTACCATTTTTAATGGTAAGACCTTTTTTTGTTATTTTCCCTCTCTAAGATTATGATCCGTAGTATTTTCCTGTTTCTGGACCGAACCTACGTCCTTCAGAATTCACTGCTTCCCTCTATCTGGTAGGACATGTACCATTACAATTCAAGTTGTCCCGTTTGTCGAGTTTTAATTGAACCATTGTCGGTTTTACAGGGACATTGAGCTGTTCTAGTTTTCATCAGTGGCGTAAAGTAACAAAGTATAAGTATTTTGATACAATAGTAGTTTTTTGGAGTATCTGTACTTTAATTTAGTTTTTATATTTCTGCCATCTTTCACTTTAACATTTACATTAATAAAAAGTTTTCGTTCTTTTACTCCTATACATTTGCAGAGGTATTTACTTACGAAGGACTTAAACTTTTACCAGAGTCACTTTCAACTAAGACATCTGTACTTTAAGTCAAGTATGACTTTATACACCCATGGTTTTCCTATAACCTGTTTCTGCTTCATAGGGACACTGGGCTGTACTTGTTTTAATATAACGTTTTTGTGGTTTTAATATAACATTGTGTACTAGTTTTGACAGAATCATTGTCTGGTTTATAGGGACACAGGGCTGGAGTTGTTCCGTACCCACATTGTGAGCGACAGCGGGGTCCAAAAGCGCACGGTGGATGGCATCCTGGAGCAGATTGAGCTGGAGCGGAGCGGGGAGACGGTGGACCGGAGCCTGCTGCGCAGTCTGCTGGGTATGCTGTCAGACCTGCAGGTGAGGCTGGTTAGGACATCTATACAGGTAGGGAGGGAAGATGTTTCTGTTTGCTAGGCAACAAAATTAAACAGGATCTAAAGGTCTAGAGTGGAAGTCAAACTAGGGGCCAGGATAGTGTAGTGGTTACGATGTTCGACTTCCAAGCCAAAAGGTTCTGGGTTTGATCCCTGATGTTTGCAGCTTACCTGTCAGCGTCCTTGAGCAAGATGCCCTACCTGCCCCTAATGTCATGTATCCACATGGCCCTCTGATTGGCTGCATGCCTGTGATGGTGTGTAATAATGTCTTACTGTCCCTGCAGGTCTATAAGGAGTCGTTTGAGGAGAGGTTCCTGGTGGAGACCAACCGCCTGTATGCAGCCGAGGGCCAGAGGCTGATGCAGGAGAGAGATGTAAGCACTCACATGACATAACTGTCACATGACATTGCAGTCACATAGCCTACCTGACTGTGTCCTGTTGCTAAATGCCGTGTGTGTGTCTCTGTCTCTCTCCAGGTCCCTGAATACCTGCATCATGTGGCTCGTCGGCTGGAGGAGGAAAACGATCGAGTGATCAGCTACCTCGACCAGAGCACTCAGTAAGACTCTTTCTTCTTCTCCGTCGCTCTCTATTTATCTTTCTCTCAAATTTGAAGGGCTTTATTTAAATGATACATTTATATTCTCGCTCTCTCGCTCTCTCGCTCTCTCTCTAGCTCTGTGTCTTTATCTCTTTCTATCTGAGACACACAGCGGTCAGTGTATTTGATCAGACTAGTGTAATTGATAACATTCCAAGTGGATACAGTTGAACTTGATGAGTATATGTTTACACTCATATGTCCTGTCTGGGCTGCTGAACACAGCATGCTGACGTTACGTGTCCTTTCTTTTCCAGAAAACCGCTTGTCTACTGTGTGGAGAAACAACTGCTAGGCGAACACATGACCTCTATCCTCCAGAAGGGTGAGCCAATCAAAATCATTCATATTAAATATGTATTATTAAAATTTGTTGGTGTAAAACAAGTATAAATCAATAATAATATCACAAATAAAGTTGATTTTAATGAAACATTCAAAATATTTAAAAAACGATTTGAAAGAAGGCATATGCATTATGGAGGATGCATGAAGACTGATAACCAGGTCACTGGCCGTTGTGAAGGCTGTGTGGGTGTGCTACAGGTGTGAGAGCAGCATGTTCCCAGGTCTAACCTGTACTGTCAGGTGTTGATGTTAAGCCAGGGGTTTGTGTACCATCAGGTCTGACCGTTCTGCTGGATGGGAATAGGGTGACAGAGTTGACCCTTCTCTACCAGCTCTTCAGTAAGGTGAAGGGAGGCCTGCACACACTGCTGCAGTTCTGGAGAGACTACATCAAGGTATACACCTGCTATCCATCAAATGCTCATGGTGACCAGGGGGAGACTTCTACATGTCATGAACTCAGAAAACATTCCCAGCTGTTGTTGTTCTCCTCCAGGCGTTTGGAGGGGAGATTGTGGGGACGCCAGAGAAGGACAAGGATATGGTGCAGGAGCTCCTGGATTTCAAGGACAAAATGGACAACGTAGTACACACTTGCTTCGCACGCAACGAGAGCTTCATCAACGCCATGAAGGAGGCCTTCGAGGCCTTTATCAACAAGAGACCCAACAAGCCGGCAGAACTCATAGGTTGGTCCCAGGAGGAAGTCCCTTCACTGGTACCGGGCAGCTATAGATAATATTTTAACATCCTTATATTTGTTTTTACATCACTTGATGTACTTGGGCCTGAAAATAAATTTGCTTGTTTGTTCCTTTTATAACCCTTCCATCACAATCTGGCAATATATTTTGAGAAAATCTTTAATATTTGTATTCTTAAAATCTATTTTTCAAATCTCTGTCATTTAGATTACAAATTCAGTTTTTACGGTTATTTTAAACGACATGTCTCTTGTGGTGTGATTTCCCTTGTTAAGCAATTTATATTGCTTATTTGCACTAAAAGTGCTCTATAAATAAAGCTTGATTGATAGACTGATCCCTAAAGTTCAAACTGGTCCTCTTGCTAATGCTTTAAAGTGAATAATCATCCCTGTTGTGGGATGCATCATATAAGGAAGGTTGTGGTTTAGTCCACATGGTTATTGGTCTCGCCGTGTTTTCTGTGAATCCAGCGAAGTATGTGGACTCTAAGCTGCGTGCCGGAAACAAGGAAGCTACGGAGGAGGAACTGGAACGGATCCTGGACAAGATCATGATAATCTTCCGCTTCATACATGGTAATACACTGTTTATATTGACGTTGTATGGCTGTTTTTATAGTTTAATACTCTAATGCTGTCAATACTGGCTAATACTTTCCCTGCTGTTTATACACAATAATATACACTACTTCTATTTATACATGGTAGTACTCACTCACTCTACTGCTGTGTGTACTCGGATCCATGTGTCTTCGCATAGTACGCATTCATATGGAAGGATGGGACTTAAATCAGACTCTGGTGTGACTTAAAACCTATGAAACAGTATTTAAACTAGACTCTATGAAACAGTATTTTAACCAGATTATGAAACAGTATTTTAACTAGACTCTATGAAACTGTATTTTAACTACTCTATGGAACAGTATTTTAATAGACTCTATGAAACAGTATTTTAACTTGACTCTATGAAACTGTATTTTAACTTGACTCTATGAAACTGTATTTTAACTACTCTATGGAACAGTATTTTAATAGACTCTATGAAACAGTAATTTAACTACTCTATGAACCAGTATTTTTGATGAGATGTGCTCCACAGGAAAGGATGTGTTTGAGGCGTTCTATAAGAAGGACCTGGCCAAGCGTCTGCTGGTGGGGAAGAGTGCTTCTGTAGACGCAGAGAAGTCCATGCTGTCGAAACTGAAACACGGTGAGCCCTCCTCCATATCCAACACTGACCTGGCCTCCATGTTAATGGTGCTGAGGGTAAGGTTTGATGGTGCTTAGTGAGTGAAATGCTCAGTGAAATATCTGATTAAGACAAACATTTCCGTTTCCCCCTCCAGCCAATCCCATAATTGTTTTTTGCAGGTTAGCACCCGTGCTACCTCTCGTGGGCTATACAAAGTTAATAGAGTAATGGCTAGGCTACTGTTTGTTACTGCTTACTAGCCTCATGTTTGTTGTGTTTGTGGTTCCTCTACAGAATGTGGTGCAGCCTTCACCAGTAAACTGGAGGGAATGTTCAAAGACATGGAGCTGTCCAAAGATATCATGATCCACTTCAAACAGGTAGGCGCACACACACACACACACACACACACACACACACACACACACACACACACACACACACACACACACACACACACACACACACACACACACACACACACACACACACACACACACACACACACACACACACACACACACACACACACACACACACAGGGACAACAAGCTATTAGATTGCAGATACACATGGACCGTACACGTTTATGCGTAGTTATGCTGTTGTGGCTGAATCTATGTATAGATCTGTGTGTGTATATATATAATATGTGTGTGTATGGAATAGCATGGTTTAATATCTTCACGAGACGTCTATGTATGGATGTATCTATATATCTGTTTAATCGTATCTATTGTATATGTACAATATTTTGTTTCCCTTGCAGTACACCCAGAACCAGAGTGAGCCCAGCAACATTGAGCTGACGGTGAACATTCTAACCATGGGCTACTGGCCCTCCTACACTCCCATGGAAGTCCACCTGCCTGCCGAGGTCAGTCTGTGTGTTAGGGGTCAACCTGTCTGTGTCAGAATTCCGCCTGTGTTGTATTAGATACGATTCTATGCAAAATAGGGCAGTGTAGTGCAATACAGCACAGATTTCGGAATAGTCCAATGTCTGAGTGGTGGGCGGTCAGTCCATGGTGGGGGTCAGAGGACAACCTGTCTTTTTGTAAAACAACTGTCTATGATATTCGTCTGTGTGGCGTGTAGTTGGTGAAGCTGCAGGAGGTGTTAATGTTATTCTACCTGGATACTAAACTGTGTGTGTGGTGTGTAGATGGTGAAGCTGCAGGAGGTGTTTAAGGTCTTCTACCTGGGGAAACACAGTGGAAGGAAGCTCCAGTGGCAGCCCACTCTGGGCCACGCCGTCCTCAAGACCGAGTTTAAAGAGGTGAATTCTGGGGGTAAACTGGTTTAGAGGTCAATTCTGGAGTGACAACGGTTGAATAAGGTGGGTTCTAGAGGGAAACTAAAATCTCTCTCTCTCTCAGGGGAAGAAGGAGCTGCAGGTGTCTCTCTTCCAGACCCTGGTGCTGCTGATGTTTAACGAGGGGGAGGAGTTCAGCGTGGAGGAGATCCGCACCGCCACTGGGATAGGTGCTCACCCTCTTCCTGTCATTACCTTGGGTTTACTAGTTACTCATTTAGCATGACTCTTTTATCCAAAGCAACTTTCAGGGATTTTTGGAATAACTGAGCAGGTAGGGCAGTTAGAGCATCTTGCTCAATGATGCTTACAGGTAGACTGAAAACGTTGGGGTTGGAACCCAGTACTTTTTGGTTCAGAGTAAAACCCCCTATCCACCAACCTATCCTGCCCCACTACTGGCTTCCTCTACGAATGTGTATCAGGGGGACCTGGTTCTACTTCATTTTGTTTTCTTTTAAGATCAAATAAGATTAACATTATAAATCCCAGATGGCAAATTAGGGTCTTAACAGTAGAAGAAAAATTAAGAGACAATAAGAGAAAACAGAAATGACAAACAAAATTACGAGTTCTTGGAAACACGGTGGTGTTTGTTGTCTTGGTTACAGAGGAGGGGGAGCTGAAGCGTACGCTCCAGTCTCTAGCATGCGGGAAGGCCCGTGTCCTCAACAAGAACCCCCGGGGGAAGGACGTGGAGGACGGAGACCGCTTTAACTTCAACAAGGACTTCAAACACAAGCTGTTCCGCATCAAGATCAACCAAATCCAGATGAAGGAAACGGTACGGAGGCTCTGGAACCGTCGTACAGACACCGCCTACCTCCTCCATCTCCTCTATCCCAACCTCCTCCTACTTCTACCTCCTTCATCTTCTCTCTTCTTCCCATCTTCTCTCCACCAACCTTTGCTATCTCCTCTTTCTCCACCTCCTCAATATTCTCCACCTCCCCTTCTACCGGCTCTATCACCACCTTATTCTTAACCAGCATCCTTAATCTCTACTTCCACCTCCCCCAGGGCTGCACAATTAATTGCTTATGAATTGATTTTGGCCTCTCTGATTAGCTTATCATGAAAGGTAGCAATTAATCCTTCTCCTATTTGCTATTCTTACTACCTCTGATGTCACCAGAATCTGTTATTCTGTACCACATCCATGCCTAAAAACCAAAGTCATGTTTGCAAGTATATGTGGTACCAGATGAAGTGTACAGGTCCATTCCTTAATCAGAATGAACTAATGATGTGGTTTTTATCCCCAAAAGAGGAACTGATTTATCATACATTTAAAAATAATAATTTTGTTTGTGAATGGTATCACAGTCCATATAGGTTTAGCAGTAGTTTGTGTGTATGTGAACGGCCAAAACCCTTGGAATTTTTGTGAAATAGGTATGTAGTGAGTATTTGACCGGAAGCTCAATGTTGGGCTCGGTATTTGACAGGAAGCTGTATGTTGTGCTTAGTATTTGACGGGACGCTTTATGTTGTGCTCAGTATTTGACAAGAAGCTGTATGTTGGGCTCAGTATTTGACAAGAAACTGTATGTTGGGCCCAGTCTTTGACAAGAAGCTGTATGTTGGGCTCAGTATTTGACAGGAAGCTGTATGTTGGGCTCAGTATTTGACAAGAAGCTGTATGTTGGGCCCAGTCTTTGACAAGAAGCTGTATGTTGGGCTCAGTATTTGACAGGAAGCTGTATGTTGGGCTCAGTATTTGACAGGAAGCTGTGTTTGTGACCCCCCCCCCCCCCCCCCCCCCCAGGTGGAGGAGCAGGTGAGTACAACAGAGCGAGTCTTCCAGGACCGGCAGTACCAGATTGACGCGGCCGTTGTGCGCATCATGAAGATGAGGAAGACTCTGAGCCACAACCTGCTAGTGTCGGAGCTCTACAACCAGCTCAAGTTCCCCGTCAAGGTGACCAATCACAGGCCTCCCTCTGTGTGTCTGTACCTTACTCATTTCTGCTCATCACTGTTTTGAAGTCTGACATCACGGTTAAAAGACCAGTCTGCAGTGATGATAAAAATAAAAATAAATTAACTATGATTAAAGAATTCTACACATTTGGTTATATTATGGGAAACAAAAATGAGGAACTTTTTATTTTTCTACAGGGCAGCAGACTTGCCAACATCGCTGTGTGTGGGGGGACTCTTAAACATAACATCATTTTAATATTAATAATCTAATACTTATCTCACCTGTCTTTCCATAGCCTGGGGACCTGAAGAAGAGGATCGAGTCCCTGATAGACAGAGACTATATGGAGCGTGACAAGGACACGCCCACCCAGTACCACTATGTCGCCTGATTGGGGGGAGGGAGGGACTGGGATGGGTGGGCCGGGGGGGGGGGGGGGGTCCGGGTTTGTATTACTGACAGACCTTTTTTGGCTCGTCATGTTTGACGATCCCCAGTTCTCTCGTATTTCCGGACACAGACACATAAACTCTGGACGGGATTGGTCCAAGCTGGCTGGAAGCTCTGTCCCTGATTGGCCGGATCATTGACTCACTTTTAAACTGAAGATAAACAAGCACTTTGGCGTGATGTTTCTGTATTTTTTTTTTTGGGTGAAGTTCTGGCTTCCTTGTCTCACTACAGTCACGGAGGAGAGACCCAGGAGATGATTTCTGGTGTATGTTGTGCTTTTAGAATGCCTTCTTCTTGCGGATGCGTGTTACTTTTTTTTTGGTGGGGGGGGGGGGGGGTTCAGTCAGTTCACTTCCTGTCTGCAGCAGTTCACTTCCTGTCTTCAGAAAAGCGCCCTGCTAGGAGCCCTGGGGCGTGGAGACCACTGTCAGAGCTGGGTGTCGGAGATGTGGAGATGATATGGGGTCTGGGAGTAGAGATGGTAGATAAGGGTTGGAGGTCGGGGAGGGACAAGGAGAGAGAGGTGGGTTTCTAATGGGAGTCACCAGCCAGACAACAAACCAGAGAGAAATGCCATTCAACACGTTTCCAGCAAAATGTCCAGTAGGTTGACGACAAGAGTTTTTGTAGATCAGATTGTATTCTTTGTAAGCGTGGGAAAAGTTAACCTGAATAAATGGTTATTTAATGAATGAATGAATGGTGATGATCTGTGACTTTTCAGTAGTTAGGTAGAGTTATGGTTTAACCTAACCTCGTCTGTCAATCGATGGGAAATGATAGCATTCTAGGATTCCTGTGCTAGTGGCTACTACTCTATCCTTCAAATGGTAATTTGATTTCCATCCCTTAATATAAAGTCATTACTTAAATACACATTTTGTCTATTGGAGACGACCAGCACTGCTGTGTGACAAAGATACGCATTGTTTGTCAATTGTGCCCACTGTGGGGTAAAAGACAACCCTGAAATGTGCAAGTTAACTACGAAGAAACCTTGTCATCGAGACCACAAAACATGATGGCCAATTTGTAGGCAAGCTAACTGAAAACCAAAATCATGGCTGTAGTTTTCATTCCGTATGAGAAAACGTTTTGGGTGAGCTGTTTTGGCTATGGAAGCAGCTATTCTATTGAATACGCATTCATTGACAAAGTCCAGCAAAAAAATCAGCTTCATAAAGGGGAGCAACAACTAACAGTTCTTGTTAAAAATGTTGATACGGTATGAGACCAGGTAAACTTGATTCTAATGTCGGCACACACAGCAGCACATGCAGTGTGTAGATGCTGGCCCAGTGAAGATAAGAGATTTTACATTAGCCTGCAAAAAAAGAAGCAACTGCTAAATCATTCCAAACAATAATTTATATCCTCAAAACCATAGGAGATACAAATTAACATGCTGCCCATGAAGTTAGTTTCGAAAACCAACAATAACATATATTTTTATATATTCAATGTTGGCCTAAAATCAGAAAGAATCTCGAGGAGATGTCAGTTCTTGGACAGCCGTGTGCGCCTTCTTCCTCACCGCCTTGTGAGGTGAAAAGTCATCAGCCGACTTGCACACGTTGGTGCGCATGGTGACATCACATGATGTCGGCTTTGCCGCGGGAGTTCGGGATTTCTAACGACTCATCTGGTGACGATCAGCCATTTTTTTTTTAAGTGAGTACTTTATGACGTTTTTAACAGGCATCAGCACTGAATCTCAGATGAGATTTTCTTTAATCATCCCAGATGAGAAATTTGGCGCCACTTAAGCGATATACTTTTGATAAACTACGAATAGAATCGGCCTTTGACTTAATAAGGAACGGTTTGCTTTTGAAGTAGCTGTTCTTTTTAAACTACTGCTACTTTCTTGCTACCTTCTTCGTTGAGACTCAACCTAATCAGAATCGGATCTCTATTTTTTATTCATAAGCTTTGTCATACATTTAAATAATACTTTAGGCACACATCGCTCACCGTAAAAACACAACTATTTACAAAAATACAATTAACGTTAGGAATAGAATGAGTCCGGTTTTGATGTGGGAGAAGTGCATGTTTACAGTTTTTTGACAGGTAATTTTGTTTTCCTTGGAGGTTTTGATACTGGGAATAAAGGAATTGTATAGGTCTTTATTTTTGGTCAGGGGGGCCTTGTACCGTCAAAATATATCTCGACAGTATATTCTTCCAAATATTAACTTTACTTAGAATATCTGCCACGCTTCCGAGCTTGGGTAGCCAATAACTTTAACCTTTCGTTGAGCGGGAGGGGTGGGCTGGTGCTCACGTGACTACTGGCTGACTAAAATTCTCTGGTTCACGTGACTCTTTATTCCGCACCTTGACTTGAACGTGTCCTGACATATGCTGTCGCTCTCCTGCGCAACATGCTAATAACGGAGCCCTTTAATACCTAATGGATGAATATAAAATAAATACATACGGAGAAACCAGGACATAATCAGTGACACTTGTCTCAAAGGCAAAGGCTTTTATTATTTGCGGATTGCGCACTGACCTGCTTCCATCCTCGACTCACTGCGCTATTATATCGCGTTACTTCTAAGTGACATTTCTGGATTGGAAACATGAACAAGTCAAACTTAATGGCCCAGCTCATCGCCTGTTCGTTGATTTTAGGTGAGTTGTCATGTTTCATACCCAAAACATACCGACGACGTCATTCAATCTAGGCTTATGCCATTGTGTATGGCAGCTACATCGGTGTTGTTGTTGTTGTTGTTGTTCTTGTTCTTGTTGTTGTTGTTGTTGTTGTTGTTGTTATTGCGTATACACACGAGCCACATTCAATTATAATAATCCTCCTGATCATAAATAATTTCACAACTAGTGGTGCAGGAATGCCCTGCATCTCTGTCCGTTTTTGTCCATGAAGTTGTTGTGCTCAGGTAACGTCATAAGTAGAGCTTTGTGGAGGGGCGTTGATCTGTATCGATCGCTCTTCTGCCTGTAATGTGCTCTTATTTATAATGGTCCATAATGGGAAGCAGTGGTATTACTTTTCTCTGGTCATCACATGGCGCGTGCGCAGAGTGCTCCGCGCGGTTCAATGTGCAATACAAGGGCCCATTTGTACTATGAGACTGGATAAGAAAATTAGTTGTAGGCCTACTGTGCTGGTGTTGGTTGTTTTACACATTACAGTGGGACAGCACAGTAGCAATCCAGGACACACCCCACTCTGCTTTATGTAAATAACCACAGGATGAGGACCAGCAAGGCATATACAGGAGTAGCACACACTCAATTTGACAGGAAGTAAAATTATCACAACTAGAGAAAATGTACAGATGACTACAGGTAGACTGTGGACATTGGGGATCGAACCCAGATCCTAATGGCAGGGAGTGGAAAGCACTACACTTTCCCACTTGCAACCTTATAGAGTTCATGGTCACAACAATGAGTCTGTTGTTCGTTATATGAATAAAAAGTGTTATATTTATAACAACGTTTTCTCACCGTTAGATGGCAGCACTAGATCAAAACAATGCAAACATATAATGTAATTATTTAAATAAGAAATGTTTTTCTTGAACACACTTAAAGTACGGTACAATGAACTCACAGAAGTACAATGCATGAATCATCATCAACAACAATATAACCATTGGTAGCAAAGAATCACAAACCTCCTTATGGTAAACAGTTGTTTATGTTTACCACTAGGATGTTTGTGTTTCTTTGTTTAATGTTCTATAAAAAAAAATATGGTTTGTTTTTTGTCTTTTTATATCATTAAATGTGTGTGTTTAGGTTTGGTCCGGGCTGTGACGTTGGAGTTGAAAGTGGGAAACTCCACCTGCATCAAGGCTATTCTCTCCGCCTCTTTCTCCATCACCTACAACACAACCAACACCTCGGTGAGGAAAACTAGTCACTCACCTACAGATACATCCTATTTTATACTGTTAACAGGTTTCACCCCTCTCTCCATCTTTCTTAATCTATATATACCTTTCTCGTTCTCACTGGCTCGCTGTTTCCTTCTCTCCTCCATCTTTTATTCTCTCTTTCTCTCAGACTACAGTACAGGTCGATCTTCCAGACTCCACTACGGTGGATGCAGGCAGCAGTTCGTGTGGCAATGATGGGCGTCCGGTGTTGCTGGTGGGCGTGTTTGGGCCAGGCCACACCCTCGGCCTCTTCTTCTCCAACAATGGGAGCATGTACAGTGTGGACATGCTGAGCCTACAGTACAACCTGAGTGACCGCTCCCTGTTCCCCTTCGCTAACAGCTCAGGTCAGAAACACAACAATATATCGAATTTGCAATGTGTAACATTTTAACTAGCTCGTAGCAAAAAAACATGTGCATACAGTATCTGTAGTCAATGCCGATCTAAAGTGATTTCAATAATGTTATAAATTAAATCACATCCTATAACTGATATGCGCTACAAATGAGAAATGCCGGCCAGCCCGTACCTCTCTCTTTGCTTACATTAATTGTACTATCGACACTCCGGAAACCCCTCCCACTCACGCCACCCAGCCAGCTGAGCTACGCTAGTTCGTGTCACACAGTTGCATTGTTATTGAGTTTATTCAATTCTGAAATTCTCCCGCCCACTTACTGGAAGGGGCTCAATCTTACACATTGGGACTTTAATGATAACTGGACCACTTAAAATAATATAACAATAGTATTCATATTATATATAACATTGTATAAATAATATAACAGGACCTCCTCTATTTATTAGTTCAGACATTGTATCGGTTTAATCCAGTGTTTAACATGTTAAGTAAGCTGTTGTCTTGTTGTTGGTCCATTAGACGTTGTCACGGTGATAACGGAATCTGTGGGGATGTGGGCATGGCTCAACACCACCTACCGCTGTGTAAGCCCCGTCTCTGTCCCAGTGGGAGGGGCAATAGTGACCTTCTCTGAGGTCAGGATGGAGGCGTACATGACCCAAGAAGACTTAAGCCCCGTTGGTAACACTGCTCTTGTGTTCATTTATTCATATTTTCATGTGTTAATATAAAAAAACCTTTGTTCATTTATTCATGTGTTCCCCTGTCCTGCTGCATGTATTCATGAATTCAAGTGTTCATGAAGCAATGTGTGTTAATGTATTTAATTGATCCCAGTGTTATATTTCAGAGCAGGCACCTGTTTGCTAGATTACTCTTATTTCTAACTGTTTCATGTGTTTATAATATATATGCCATTTGGTTGAAGCTTTTATCCAAAGTGTCTTACAATACCGTACAATATTCTCAGCATGGGTGGCCCCAGTATGAATTGTACCCCTAACACTTGCAGAATTAATGCCATGCTCTATCAGTTAAGCTAGACAGGTAACCAAACCTCTAACCCTGGCAGTATTAATGCTCTGCTCAACCAGTTGAGCTATAGAGGCCCATGTGTCACTAGTGTGTGTGTCGATAGGTTAGCCTTGCGAGGAGTAGCGTTCTACTCTACTCTAACATTACACTAGCCTAATGGAACCCTAACCAATGTTGTCCTATCTGCCAGAGAGTGTCTGTACGGCTGACCTAGCGGGTACCACGGCAGCGCCTACGACCGCCAGCCCGACGGCGACACCAGTGCCGACACCTGGCCCCCAAGGTCTCCCCGAACGGGGAAACTACTCCGTTACCAAGGGCAACGACACCTGCCTGATGGCCAGGATGGGACTGCAGCTTAACATCACCTACACCTCTCAGTCCCAGAACAATGTGAGTCTGAGACCTAGATTATACTGTATTTATCTTGAATTGTTACCTGTAGCTTTCACCTGTTGCATTTACCTGATGTTCTCACCTGTAGTATTTACCTGATGTGCTCACCTTTAGCATTTACCTGACGTTCTCACCTTTAGCAATTATCTGGAGTTCATACCTGTCGATTTTACCTGTAGCATTTACCTGATGTTCTTACCTGAAGCATTTACCTGATGTGCTCACCTTTAGCATTTACCTGATGTTCTTACCTGAAGCATTTACCTGATGTTCTCATATTTAGCATCTACCTGCAGCACTTACCTGTAGCATTTACCTGATGTTCTTACCTGTAGTATTTATCTGGATTTCTTACCTGTCGCATTTACCTGATGTTCTCACCTTTAGCACTTACCTATAGCATTTACCTAATGTTCTTACCTGTAGCATTCACCTAATGTTCTTACCTGTAGCACTTACCTCTGGCATTTATCTGGATTTCTTTCCTGTAGCATTCACCTGTAGTATTTACCTGGGGCCTGAGTAATAAAGGGTTCTGTAGCGGGCAGAGAAATGCCCTCTGAAACATGCATATCCGTTTCCACGCAGAAATCAAAAAACCTATGAGGTGAGAATATGTGTATATCTACGCGCCCAGTGATATGGCGAAACCGTGAGTGAGAGGCAGAGAGAGATATTACATGTAATAAGACCCCTTTCGCTTTGCTTCCCTGCAATGCTCAAGAACATTTCCTGAATTGGTTGAATGGGAACAGGGATAGATATTTAGGGAAATCTTTGATGCTCAAGACCTAGTAACATTTCCGGATCACTGCCGGTATGGCTGTGTTGTGAATTAAAGCAGTAACATTGCCAGAGGAGGCACGTAATGGGTAACGTTAGTCTAACATAATACACTTTCAGTGAGTGTGATCTGAACACGCCAATGCTTTTCGGGTGATTCAAAAACAATTTAAATATTGCTTATTTTGTTTGCAAACAAGCTCCTTTATACAAGAATGGCTGGAAACTGGACAGATTCCAAAATAAGGAGGCTCCACTTACTCCACGAGTTTTATGGCGGCTGGCATCTTTAAGTGTTGCACTACCGGCATCTGCTGGACTGTCCTTCGGCCAATCTATTCCAGCATTGCTATTCAATGTGAAAGGGCACAAGACTGCAATTTTCCAGAACGTAAGGAAATCACTAGCAGTGCCTGATAGGTTAGCCCAGTAATTTACTGGGAACTATGAGTGAATGGGGCTTAACTATCTAATCCCCCTATAAAGGAAGAAGTCTCTTTATGTATGTAAGTTTGATGTTATTTCTGAGGAGCCAAGGAAGTGCAGTGTCTTGAGATCTATGGGACATATTTATGAACGAGAATATGCCGTTGCCCTTGGCGTGTGATGCTCATGGTTTCGGATGGCATTAGCCACCTGATTCCGCACTACATTCGCTTTCCCGTACATTGCAGTAACGCGATTTGCACTAGTAACCGGTTTACCAAATGCAATTGGTGAATTTACTTTTTTGCCATTTTTCTACCTTCCGTTTGTATTGTATATATTAAAACAAACACTGATTCTGAATTAGCAATCAATTTGTTAAGAAATCCAGGTAAATGTTCTTACCTGTAGCACTTACCTGTATCATTTACTATCTTGAGTACACTTTTATGTACCTGGACTGACTTGACACTGGGGTCATGGAGCATTTAATATTTACCTGTAGCATTCAACAGAACCAGGGCTAATTATCCATGTAGCATGTAGTGTTTATGACTGTGGTTCTTCTTTCATCCTGCCAGACGGTCCAGAAGGTAGTGAACATCCACCCCAACCTGACGGTGTCGTCGGGCACGTGTGGACCCAGCATCTCCACCCTGGTCCTGGACCACGAGGGAAACACAAACATCTCCTTCACCTTCACTCTGGTAAACACCACCATCGACTTTATTGTGTGTGTAGGGGCGTGCGTGGGGGCAATTTCAAGATTTTTCAATCAACATGCAATTCTTTTTATAGAACACCCAATCCAACAAGTACCACCTCAGTGGCCTCATGCTGGTGGCCTACTGGCCTGACATGCGTGGTAAGTCCAACTCTTCAACAGACCCTGATGTCTGAACACCGTCCCACGTTATACAAGCTATGGATGTGATGGTGTTGTCCTCTGGTTCCCCCCAGAACCAGTGTCGGTGAGTAACAGCAACCTGACCTACCTGGCCAGCTCCTTGGGCCGGTCCTACTCGTGTAACTCGGAGCAGAGGCTGATCATAGCTGAGGCGTTCTCCATTAACACCTTCAGACTGCAGGTTCAGCCGTTTGCAGTGACCAGCAATCAGTTCGCTACAGGTAGGCCTGTGCTCGCTCTTTAACTGCAATGGGGTTGCGGGAGACCGCTGACTACTAAGCTATAGATATTTGATAGTGCATTTTTCATTAATGTCAAAGGTTTGAAAGGTCTTGCAAAGGCCCTGTAAATGAATGATATATATATATATATATATTATATCGGACTGAAATAATTTACCTGTAGACTGAAGTAAGCCATCAGCTGGATATGGGAATAATATGTAAACACTTTATCTCTGTAAACGGCAGCCCATGTTATAGGTAGATTAACATACCAGGCTACCCAGTCGACTGTACCAACTGGTAGGCTGGTCTATCCATCATCATCATCCGTCCATACATCTGGGTGGACCCTCCAGCTTGTGATGTCACTATAGGGTAGATTCTGAAATGGCTTGTAACGGCTAATCAACATCACACCTGGTGGTAAAACAGGGACCCTGTAATGCCCTGGGTGGTTTCAATACTTTCTCATAATGCTCTGCTGAAGCTTGATCACTAGAGCATCAACACGATCGGCATAGCGATAAAGCAGCAATGTGGACGTGGGACCGATTAGGACAGCTGAGCTGCTTCAGCATAAGTTACCATTGCGTCTCATGCTGTGACCCTTCCTGGAGCTAACCTGCCACATAGCAGGTTAGCTCCGAGATAACCCTGCCCATTGCTGCAGTGGCGACTTCATTTAGATTAGTGGTTCTTAACAGGGGGCGCTGAGACAAAAATACTTATAAGGGGGGTGTTAAGAGTTAAAAGGGCGGTTCATTTAGGAACTCTGACACTCATACAATTCTGGTATTTATCACATTACACACATTAGTGCAAGGAATATTCTCAGTTTTCAGTCAAATGGTTTGTGATGAAAGGGCGACAGCACAGGCTACGATCGTTAACATTAATCAAACTCATTTCTAGCTTCTTATGGCAGCCGCTATTAGCATTAGTTCCATACCAGTTCTCAGGAGTCAATCTAACAATCTGATTTAAGAAAATGGAGCATATAAGGGCTTTAAAAATAATCCGTTGGTTTAACTTATTATTATTAATGTAATTATGTTGAAAAAGCTCCCGTTTCACAGCATTTCGCTGCAGCAAACAATAAATCAAACAATAAAGTTTGAAATAAGTAAACATCCCATTGCTACAGTAGGACGCTAAATGGCCACGTTATGATGTTTCTCTTTAAATAAAACACTATATTTCATATACCCAGTGCTCTGTTTCCATTCCATATGGGTGGTTGTAGGGGAGGGTAGGGAATCTGATGGAAAAATGGACCCCTGGTTTAGATTATGGCAATGAACAGCTTTATGGTCATATTGAAAACGATGGTATTCCAAGGAGTTACATTTTTCATCATTAAGGATTTTACCTTAACAATCAAGTTTAAAAAAAAACTATGTATACTGACTCACTTAATAAAAGTGTGTACAGAAACACAAGAGGCTTAGACCAGGCTTCAACCAATTACAGAAATAGCAATGATGGCTTGGGAATTCCCTGATCGATCAAAATTTCAGAGTGTGAAAAATGCAGAAACCGAAAATCCAGACCGTGTGGAAAAGCACTCTCTCTGAGCTCTACTCAGAGTTGTGGTTTCTGTTTGAAAATAACCAGCTAATTTAAACGGCCCCTTGATTGTTGGTGGAACTGTTTGTGTGTTTGTGTGTGGGGTTCCAGCGGAAGAGTGCCAGATGGACCAGGACCAGATGTTGATCCCCATTGTGGTGGGAGCCGCCCTGTCCGGTCTGGTGCTTGTGGTCCTCATAGCCTACCTGATTGGCAGGAAGAGGAGCAACGCAGGATACCAAACCATCTGATAGACCCTGCCCACATCTCACCTGACAGACCACACCAACCTCTCAACTGCTAGACCACACCCACCTCCCACTGCCCAGACCATCTCTCACCGCACAGACCACCCCTTCCTCTCACCTGACAGACCCCGCCCACCTCTCACTGGACAGACTGAGCCCATCTCTCACTCAACAGACCACACCTACTTCTAACCTGCTAGCCCACGCCCCCGCACCTTACGGACGCATGCTCTCACCTGATAGACCCGCCCCTTTCACATGCTAGATTACACCCACCTCTCACCTGATGGAAAACTCCCCTTATAGGCCACATAGCTTATATGATAGACTCTGCCTCCTCTAGCCTGACAGACCATACCCTCTCATCCGGCAGGCCATGCCTTCCTTGTGATATGCCCCATTGTGACATCCATTTCACCTGGCAGACCACGCCCCTCTCACATGTGGGAGTGTGTGACAGTTGGAAAATGAATGAGTGAAAAGTTGTTTAAAGAGTGAATTTAATCAAGGATGCTCTGCACTGTTTGCGTGTATGTGAAATGTGTATTTTTTATTATTATTTGATGTTAAAACTGACTTCATGTTCATGGATGTTGAATTGAAATCCGATTGTGAACACCGTTGCTCTTATTCATTCTAGGTTAGAGTCTCCTTTACCCCTGCTTGGATGCGTTTGGGTTTTTTGTTGTCTTTAATTAATAACTATGTAAATAGACTAAGTATATGATACTGCTGGGGAAAGATAATCACCTTGATGCAGTCTATTGACCTGGAAGCACAAAGATCATCTCTATAAACATCCCAGAATTCAACAGCTCATCCACTTTCTTTGTGACCAAAGTACATAACACTAGGTATTTGTCTATAAGCGTGCTGGTTGCAGTTGCCCTGGGTTTATAATTTATATCTTCTTGGACAAACGTCCAAGAAGATATAAATTATAAACCCAGTGCAACCAATACCATGGAAAGAGATTTGACGGACTGTCCTTTTATTCCTGCGCCATGAGGTGAACATGTGGAACAGACAGAGTTCTAGCTCTTTCTCTCCCCTCCAATGATAGTACTTCCTGTTTGATATGAAATGTAGTGATCATTATTTTTATAGAAAATACTTTTAATCTCTTTTTGTAGACTTTTGCATCCTCCTGAAGTCAATTAAAGCCTTTATCTGATAAAAAAAATATGTGAATGGGACGCATACTATAGACCTGCGGTTTACATATACGATTTATTAATATTGATTTAAAGTAAAAAAAGATATTAGATAAAGACTACAACTGCATCAAAAACAAGATTTGTGTCTCATCTATTAACAAAAAAAATACTGCTTGGGACTTGTTAAACAAAACACACAAACCACATGTATCTGCATTTTGTGAGGACCAGAGTGCATACTTTTATTGTGCCTGGTTCAGTCATGTGCCAGAGCAACATTCAACTTCCCCAAGAGTCTACATTGGGACAGTTCACCAACATTCTTTCATTTGTCATTTAATGCCAGTGGTAGTTTCCACATTCAGGGCACAGCATTGCAGTGTCTAGCTGTGCTGGAGCGTTGGAGGAGTTATTCATTTGCACTGGAGGTAGAAACATATGGCTGAGGAGGCGGGCCTTAGCTGTGGTTTGCTCAGCCAATCAGAACTCTGGTCCTGCTGTAGAAGCGCCAAGCTAGGTAACACATTGAAATCGTACCTTTCTTAGAGTCTTGACTCATTGTGAATAAATGTTTACCAATTTATAATCTACTCTTATGAAAAACTAGTATCATTTATTTGTATACAAAAAGGTTCCACATAGTTATACACTAATACATTTAGATTTAAAGAAGTCAGTAGTCTATCTGTGCTTTTGACAATCAAACGCTGAATGCGAAGAACTTATATTGAAGAAATATTCAAGACCTATATAAGCAACCTTGGAAATAATGGAAAATGTCTAAAAAGTGCAAAGATTGTGTTTGAGGTATGTCCCAAAGCTTGAAAGGATTTCAGGTCCAGTGAGGTCCCCGATGAGGTCACCTCTGGAATGTAAGTGAGTTTGAGTGACAGGTCTCTATAGAGGTGGGGTCATGACCCCTCTGCCAGGATGCGGGCTTGGCATGTGGCCCGCAGCTTGGCGATAGTTGCCATGGACAGACTTCCTGGTTCAGTGAAGATTTTCTAGGAAATGGATGGAATGTTTAGTGTTGCATGATGGGAAATTAGTGAATGGACAGAACTTCATAAAAGGACATGAAACTTCTGAGTGTATTTTTAACAGAATAAAAAAATGTAATAAAACTTTTGAAAGTATTTTACAATTAGAATATGAGGTGAGGGCCCACATCAACAATACATTTGTTATACCCATAGCATCTGAACCCATATCAATACCAAGCCATTTCAAAATCAACCCTTCATCACTGGTCATCACATCTGGGAGTGGCCTCCCAGATGTAGATCAGCCTACCCCAGTGGACTGTACCAACTATTGGGCTGATCTAGCCCATCATAAATCTGGGTGGACACTCCCATTTGTGATGTCACTATAGGGTCGATTTTGAAATGGCTTGTAATGTCTAATCAACATCAAACCTTGTTGTAAAATAGGAGACGTTAAAAATCACGCCTGGCGCTATCTCAAAAACATCTTTTCGTCTAGATTCTAGCGGTCTGCCGCTACCTAGCGTACTGGTCTTGTACCTGCATGAAAGGGTGGCACTCCTCCACAAAGGGCCCGTGGGTCATGTGTTTGAAGCTCTGGCACACATCTGGCAGCGACCGAGCCTCCTCCATCACTGACTGGTGCTGGTGGATTATCGTCAAGGCAACGCGGAAGAGGATTTTAGAACCCTCGTAGAAGAGACAATCCCAGATCCGGAGCACAGTCTGCAAGAAGGTTTAACATCTTTCCTTTTCATTCATTTCGTCGATTCTAGTCAGTTGATGTATTGTGGGGACAGGTGTGTGTGTGTGTGTGTGTGTGTGTGTGTGTGTGTGTGTGTGTGTGCCTCTCACCTCCACTGGCAGTACATCGATGAAGAGGCAAATGAACCAGCGCGAGACCACCAGCGACCACATGACCCCGTGCTCTGTCATCACCCCCCAGACCCCGGGGACCCTCTCCCTCACTAGCTCCCCTAGCACCTCCTGGTCCGTCTTCAGACCCAGCATGGACGGACTGTAGTAGTCTGATGGAGAGAGACTATATTCAGAACAAGCTTTTATCCAAAGTGAAGTAGCTAGCTACCCGAAAATAACTTCTAGGTCACAATCTAGCAGAGTAGCCATAGGAATAAAAAATTCAAGCTTGGTATTTTTTAATATGTTTTGGAGAGAGTAAGACCGAATTTAAAGATGCTGTAGGTAAAATGCGCAAGCCGGTGTGTACCAAAAATGATGTAATCACGACCCTCGCGCAGTTCACACGCCGATTTGTTGCGTACCTGTACGCATTGCTTGTACATCCAAAGCAATGATAAATGCCATGGCCACGCATAGACTTCCCATGTACTTCAACAACGTAGCAGCACGGCTATAAATTACACTTAAGAACAGGGGGTTGGGGGGTACTAAAGACCGGCGGTTGGATGGGGAGAAGATGGATTACACAGAGATGATTTGGATGATTGCAGTCTGGAACGGTGCTTCCACCCCCTTTTCATGTTAATAATTAAAATAGTATAATTGTGCATTAAAAATTTTAAATGGTTAAACCATTATATATGAAGCACAACAGTACTTTTATGTGTGGTGTGATTATCACAGTTTAAACTCAAGAGGACGATGTTATCCCCATGAAGTGCTGGCGCCCCCTGTTGGATGAGGGGTGAGTATCGTATTCCACGTAGTACTCACAAATAACTATACACCAAGGCACTTTACTACCTCGATCAGTTACAACTAAACACGTATGGAGTCAACGATAAGCGATTGTATTAAAAAAAGAGCAAAATTGAGAGTGAGAAAGATTGTATTTTTGACTTATTTTGTTCTTTAGCTAGGTAAATGTACCTTTCCCATGCCAATAAGCCCTTTGAGTTGAATCGGATGAATAAGAGAGAGAGAGGCCAACATAGGTCTTAATATAGGGGACCATGTGACACAGAGACCATGTGACTCTAGTGACACAGAGACATGTGACTCTAGGTATTTATCAAGCCATGCCCACCTGGTAGTATCCGACCAAGCAGAGCTTCCATCAGCCAGAAAGACTTCTCTTCATCCCTGGTGATGATGAGGAGGAGACCAGCGATGAAGTTCATACCCTGAAGAAAGAAAGAGATAGGGGGAGGAGGGAGAGACCGACAGACAGAGAGAGCACAACTTAATCTTAACCTTTATTTTGCTTGTTTTATGCTTCCATTCTATCTCTGCCCATTCAGCACTCATAATGTTCCCTGGAAGATGGAATTCCTATTCTGTGTTCCTTCTCAAGGTTTCTTACCCCTGGGTTTGGGGAGTTTCTCCTATAAGTCTTTACAGTGCTTAGGGTTGGGTGTGTCGTATAATGTGGGCCTGTGAACCCTTTTGAGACTGTATATCTGATTAAGGGCTATAGATATTTAGAGAGTTTGTGAAATTAATACTGTGTTGTCTGGTTCATTTATGTAGCTCTGTATAACTATCTTAAGCACCAGCCCATCTGGGATTAATAAAATAAAGTACTATCTTATCTAGATTACACTTATTTTACATAATTAACCACTATAATCTCTTAATAGTGGTCTCTTTATCGTCCTCAGGTCTTGGACCATTGACTGAGCTACTGGTACATGAAAGTTAGACACAGGAGGAGGAAGAGGACAGAGGAACCAACCCAGATAGCAACATGGCCCCAGGGAGAAAACAAAAGGGTGCCAAATATCAAGAGAAGCTAAAACAGAGGAACGAAGAGGGGGACGTAGCTCAAAAGTTCAGAACATACACTTAGTCACCTTCTCTAGAACAATCCCCAAGTCTCTTCCTCTACCTCTGAGCTATCCCTTTAATTTTAAACATTCTGTGAATTGTAGCATAGAACTGTCAATTAACTCCATGTCATTATCGTCATAATATCATAAGACCACAGCCTTACAGCCAGTTGTGAGGGAGGAATGTTTACAACACCTAAAAGGGGAACCTTTAGGGCACATTCACCTGTAGTACACACAGTATACAACACGCATACTTGACTTGCTTTTAAGTAATGTTGTCTCTGTTGTGGACACATCTATCCACATCCATTCATTCCTGAGTACTTATTATTCCTAAGGTTGGCTATGGTTGTTCATTTTTCAATATCACTACCATGACCAGGGTTTCAGTTCATTACTTGTTCAGTACATATTTCAGTACCTTGCTTTGAGTGTGGTAAGACCTAAGACCTTTTCTAACAGCTCTGGTTCTATTCAAATTACTCAGTTTAGTCTAGTTCTGTTAAATTTTCATCATCTTTTCTTTTTATAAAACGTTGTGGTAAGGAGGGGCGTGGTTTAGCGCCGGCTGCAATCAGAAGGGGCGGAGCGGCTCAATTGGGGCCACAGACGCAGCTGTAGGGAATGAGCGCAATTAGATAACTATTAAATACTGACGTGTATTGTGCTCTTCCCACAGTGAGGTCGGGTCCCAAAGCGTGGATGACCGACAGTATCAGCCAAGAAGGCTCAGTCAGTACGTGTTCCCAACGGTGGACAAGCGTGATTTTTTATTTCAATTTTTGTGAGAAGCAATAAAGAAACACGTTTTGCTCTCAGACTTCTGTGCTCGTGTGTTCTTACCCTGGGCGGTAGCCGAGAGTTCGCTACAGTGGTGCCTGAACAGGGACCTAGGTCCTTTTGTTTTGCGTTTTTTTTCTCCTCTTTTTCTTTTTTCACTTTCGCTTCCGTTGTCGGGGAATGGATGGTCAAGTTCCTGAGCCACCATTGGCCCAGGCACTGCGGCGGATTACCGAGACCCAGGAGGGGCTCATCCTAGCCCACCTCCAACAGACCCAGGCATTGGTGGAGATTACGGCTCAGCACGCCGAGGAACGGGCGATGTTCCTACGGTTGGTGCGGCCGGAACCGGCAGGACGAAGGAGGAGTGGTGGCACGACCTCAAATTCCGCTGCCAAAGATGTCTCCACAGGACGATGTGGAGGCATACTTAGAGATGTTCGAGGGAACGGCGGGGGCGTGTGGCTGGCCGGAGGCCGAGTGGGCGCTCCGACTGCTGCCACTCTTGACCGGAGCAGCCCTGACCGCAGCCCATGCGCTGCCGGCCACTGCCCGCGGGGACTATGCCACAGTAAAGCGGGGCCTGCTAGACCGCCTGGGCCTGCCGCCGGAGGGTCATCGCCGTCGCTTTAAAGAGTTGAGGATGGTGGACGTGGGCCGGCCCTTCGCCTATGCGCACCAGTTGGTGGACGCCGCGGCTCGGTGGCTGCGGCCGGAGGACCGCACTAGCCGACAGGTGGTGGAGCAGGTGGCGCTGGACCGCTTCGTAGAGGGCCTACCCCCAGCCACGGCCGAGTGGGTCCAGTGCCACCGACCTGCGGACCTGGAGGCCGCCATCACCCTGGCGGAGGATCATCTGGCGCTGCCCCGTCTGAATCAGGGTGGGGCAAGGGAGGTCCCCGCGGCGCCGGTCTGCCCGTTTTCCCGACCACGGAGACCGCTGGAGGCCTCGTGGCGCCCAAACCCCGCTCGCAACGACAACCCCCATAACCCCACACCAGTTCCCCATCCTAGGACCAACCCACCGGGTTGGCAACGGTCCCCTCCGGGCCCGGCCTCCGCCTCTGGGGGCCCTAACCCGCAGAGAGCTCCTCAGCCGGCGAGACAGGAGTGTTGGCGGTGCGGACAGCCTGGACACCTCCAGTGGGAATGCCCCCAGATGGAGGTGGGGCAGGGGGTCCGGGTGGCTGCGCCGCCGGCCTCTTCTCCCGATCCGGAGGATAAGTACTGCATACCGGTAAGGATGCGAGGGAGTATCTACCAAGCCTTGCTGGATTCAGGGAGCGAGCAAACCCTGATCCACCAAGGCTTGGTTCAACCAGAGGCACTGGGAGAGGCATCGTGGGTGAATATAAGGTGTATTCATGGGGACGTGCACAAGTATCCAGTCGTGACTGTGGAAATTCGCTACGGCGGGGAAAAGCATAAAGTTAAGGGTCCGGTTAGCTCCCGCCTGTCGCGTCCCCTACTATTAGGCACGGATTGGCCGGGCTTCGGTAGGTTAGTGAGGGAACAGGGGACGCGGCCCCGACGGGAAGGGACATGCGTGATGTGCTCCGTTCTCAGTGGTGACGCGAGCTCTCCCGAGGTCGGAGGGGGGGAGGAGCCTCAGGAGGGGACGCCGGTAATCCGGGTGTTCCCCCCGATGGACGACTTTCCCCTCGAACAGTCCAGGGACGATACATTGCGCTTCGCCTTCGACCGTGTACTCTCCATTGACGGCCAGAAGGTGTCACCCGAGACCGTGTTAGCACATCCCTATTTTGCGATGGTTAGGGACAGGCTTTATCGAGTGAGTCGGGACACTCAGTCAGGGGAAGAAGTGAGTCAGTTGCTCATCCCGCAAAGCCGCCGGGAAATGGTTTTCCAGGCGGCTCATCACAGCCCGATGGCAGGTCACTTAGGCTGTGATAAAACACGGAACCGGCTTATGGCCCGCTTCTATTGGCCGGGCATTCACGGGGATGTACGTCGGTGGTGTGCATCCTGCCACGAGTGTCAGCTAAGCAGCCCCCCGGCCGTCCCAAAAGCGCCATTGCGCCCTCTACCATTGATTGAGATCCCCTTCGAAAGAATTGGTATGGATCTCATCGGGCCATTAGACCGTAGCGCACGGGGACATCGATTTGCATTGGTCATTGTGGACTATGCAACCCGATATCCCGAAGCAGTGCCCTTGCGCTCTATCTCCGCGAAGAGCGTAGCGCAGGCGCTGTTTCACTTAATCTCCCGAGTCGGAATCCCGAAAGAGATTCTGACTGATCAGGGCACTACGTTTGTCACGCACACTCCGGGAGTTGTATGGGATACTGGGAATAAAAGCGATCCGAACCAGTGTGTACCATCCCCAGACAGATGGCCTGGTGGAAAGGTTTAACAAGACGTTAAAGTCCATGCTGCGTAAGTTCGTACACGAAGATAGTCAGAATTGGGATAAATGGCTCGACCCTCTGTTATTCGCAGTTCGGGAGGTGCCCCAGGCCTCCACGGGGTTTTCCCCCTTTGAGTTGTTGTTCGGTAGGCGACCGAGGGGCGTGTTGGACCTACTTAAAGAAAACTGGGAGGAGGGTCCAAGCGCCAGCAAGAATGAAATTCAGTACGTGATGGACTTGAGGGCAAAACTCCATGCACTGGGACGGGTTTCACGGGAGAATTTGCTTCAGGCCCAGGAACGTCAGCGACTGCTGTATGACAGAGGGGCTCGGCTGAGACAATTTGCACCGGGAGATAAAGTACTTGTATTGCTCCCAACTTCCAGCTCGAAATTGCTCGCTAAGTGGCAAGGACCCTTTGTGGTCACACGGCGAATTGGGGATGTTGACTATGAGGTTGAACGTTCCGACAGGGGGGGATCGCGGCAGATCTACCACCTCAACCTACTGAAAGGTTGGAAGGAGGCGCGGTCGGTGGCTATGGTAACCTCGGTGGCCCGGGAGGACGAGTTCGGTCCGGAGGTGACCGGACCGGGTCAGCCGTCCCGGGTCCCCTGCGATGGGTCACTGGAGTCGCACCAGAGGGCCGAGGTCGCCGAGCTGCAACACCGGTTTGCGGACGTTTTCTCCCCCCGGCCGGGACGCACGACGCTCATTGACCACCGCATCGAAACTTCCCCCGGCGTGACGGTTAGGTCGCGCCCGTATAGGTTGCCGGAGCACAAGCGGAAGGTGGTTCAGGCGGAATTAGAGGCTATGCTGGAGATGGGGGTAATAGAAGAGTCGCACAGCGGATGGTCCAGTCCGATTGTACTGGTACGGAAGTCTGATGGGTCCATCCGGTTCTGTGTCGACTACCGCAAGGTGAATAGTGTGTCAAAATTTGATGCGTATCCCATGCCTCGGGTTGACGAACTCCTGGATCGGCTAGGCACTGCTCGTTTTTTTTCGACACTGGATTTAACCAAGGGCTACTGGCAGATTCCCTTGTCTCCAGAGTCTAAGGAAAAATCGGCCTTCTCCACTCCGTATGGTTTGTTCCAGTTTAAGGTGCTTCCCTTTGGGTTGTTCGGAGCCCCGGCCACTTTCCAGCGTCTCATGGACAGGGTGCTGCGGCCGCACGCTGCATATGCGGCTGCTTACATAGATGATGTCATCATTCATAGTGACACATGGCAGCAGCATATGCAGCGGGTGGCGGCGGTGCTCGAGTCACTGAGGCGAGCGGGGCTCACGGCCAACCCAGGGAAGTGCATGATTGGTCGGAGGGAGGTACGGTATTTGGGGTACCGCTTGGGTGGTGGGCAGGTGCGCCCGCAAATAGAGAAAACTGAGGCGGTCGCGGCCTGCCCGCGACCAGAGACCAAAAAACAGGTGAGGGCGTTCCTGGGGCTGGCGGGATACTACAGGAGGTTCATTCCCGCCTTCTCGGAACTGACCAGCCCCCTGACCGACCTCACCCGAAAGGGTGCCTCAGATCCGGTCCAGTGGACCGAGCAGTGCCAGGCGTCGTTTGAGAGGGTTAAAAAGGCTCTCTGCGGGGAGCCGCTCTTGCTCACGCCTAACTTTAATCTCCCTTTTGTGTTGCAGACGGACGCGTCGAACAGGGGGCTGGGAGCCGTGTTGTCCCAGGAGGTGGAGGGCGTGGACCGCCCGGTGCTGTACCTCAGCCGTAAGTTGTCGGACCGGGAGGGACGGTACAGCACCGTGGAGAAGGAGTGTCTAGCGATCAAGTGGGCGGTCGACGCCCTGCGCTACTACCTCCTGGGACGCTCGTTCACCCTCTGTTCGGACCACGCCCCCCTGCAATGGCTCCACCGCATGAAGGACACCAACCCACGGATCACGCGGTGGTACCTGGCCTTACAGCCATTTCACTTCCGGGTGGTCCATAGGCCGGGGGCGCAGATGGTGGTGGCGGACTTCCTCTCCCGACTGCCTGAACTGGGGGGGGGGGGGGGGGGGAGTTGGCTGTCGGCTGGACGGCTCCCCGGCCTAAGTGGGGCGGTGGGGATATGTGGTAAGGAGGGGCGTGGTTTAGCGCCGGCTGCAATCAGAAGGGGCGGAGCGGCTCAATTGGGGCCACAGACGCAGCTGTAGGGAATGAGCGCAATTAGATAACTATTAAATACTGACGTGTATTGTGCTCTTCCCACAGTGAGGTCGGGTCCCAAAGCGTGGATGACCGACAGTATCAGCCAAGAAGGCTCAGTCAGTACGTGTTCCCAACGGTGGACAAGCGTGATTTTTGATTTAAATTTTTGTGAGAAGCAATAAAGAAACACGTTTTGCTCTCAGACTGTGCTCGTGTGTTCTTACCCTGGGCGGTAGCCGAGAGTTCGCTACAAACGTAAAGCTAAATCAAATTAGGGTGAAAGGGACATTTAAAAGACAGGGTCGGTGCCGTCGGGTCAGTAACAACCATGTGTTGTTTGGGGTATAGCACTTGGTAAACTAAACTTTAAAAAGGCCCGTATTTTACCAGAAGCCTAATACAAACTGTAGACCAGCCTAATCAGCAGACTGTAACAACTGGTAAGGCTGATCTACCCATTATACATCTAGGTGAATACTCCCACTTGTGATGTCACTAATGGGTCGATTTGGAAATGGCTTGCAATGGCTAATCAACATGAAACCAGGGGGTGAAATAGAGATGCATTAAACAAGGTTCTCTACATATATATGGTGTTTTTCCACACTTTTATTACCTATTTAATCTTATATTATAGCCTCCAATAAAATCAGATTGTTCTGTTTAAGACTAATTGTATATATTTGGGTCGTTTAAGACGGACGGCGACACACACTATGATATCCGGGATGATTCATTCAATTTGATTTTAAATATTTCCCCTTTTTTATGTTAAATCTTTCCCCTTTTTATTTGTATATTTCCCCTTTTTTTTTTTTTTGCTAATCTTAATAGCTCATTGAGAGACGATTTATTTCATATGAGTCCTGTTTACACATTGGACAATGTTTCACACATATTTCCCCAAGTGCCACACGATGTCCTGGCAAAAATCCAAACAGCAACCACGGCTGACTTCACCGCAGCCCACTTGGAGGCAGGGCGGGCTCACTTTGGCCGGACCTCGGAGATGGTCCATCTCGGGTGTGGCTCAGCGCATTTAAACTGGTAGAGGAAACGCAAATCAGCGCAGCACTGTAGGGTTCGGTATGGCCAAAAGTGCCAATGGAAAAACACCAATAGTGTATCATGTTATGGGTGTATGTTGGAGCGTAGAGAAAGGGGGGTTTATGGGTGTGTGTTGGAGCGTAGAGGGAGGGGGAAGGGGGGTACCTGGCAGTAGCCCACGGTGGGGTTGTGGTGTCCGTAGGCCACCAGCACGTTGTAAAGGTCCTTCTGGAGACACGTGCTGGATGACTTGCGGAAGAGGATGTTTTCTGGGAAGGTTCTGTTCAGGTCTGAACCAAGAAAAGAGAGCGAGAGCGAGAGAATGATTTGAGTGATATTTTATGTTCAACTCTGCAACTCAGCAATATCTGTGGGACTAGATGAAGGAGAGATGATGGATGGCTGGATGGATGGACAGATTAACAGTGTTTCCAAACCTTTGGGGTGGGGTCACCTGAAATGCATATGGGATCGCAGGTGACGCTCACTTATAAGATACATATATTTGACAGTAAATGTATAGTTTTTGAAGGAGAAAGGTCACTTATATAAGAACAGACTAATGCCTTACATTTAGTTGTTTATCCAAAGTGACTTAGAAGTTAGGCTGATGATTCATAGCTACAAGCAAACTCCTAATAATCACTTCGCTGGGACATTGACATTATGGACAGATGTTGAAGGGGTTGAAACTATAGCAGATGCACAACAACGTCAACGTTTTGGGGGTCAAAATAATTGGAGTCATGGGCTAAAAGGTTTTGGGAAACATGGCATTCTAATGTCCCTGTTGCAGCCACATGGATTCCTTCCTTATGAAGTGCTAACCCGGGTATCCCCCAGAGGTACAGCTGATCTGTCTCCAGCTGTACGGCCAGGTGAGCCGGGTCTCACCTGTGCGGATGGTGTCGACCAGTTTGGGGTCATGCTGGGCTCCCAGTACAGACTGGTAATAGCCAGCGTTCCTGTCCAGCTGCTCCTGGGCTCCGCTGGCAGACATCCAAACCAGGGCACGGTGCTCGTTGGGAACCCCCTTCCGGACGTAGCGCTTCACTAGCGTGGAACACACAAACACAAAGGGTGCAAGCGTTGTTAGCAGAGGTTTGTGGGGACGGGAATCGGCAGCGACCCTACCATACCATTGCACACCAATTTTGAGTGCTGACACAATATATATATATATTGTGATTCTGGAAATATTGCAATACAATATTAACATTTTCTGTGAGATTTTATCTTTTGTGTGGTTCAACAGGTCTGTAGGTGTCCGCCATTGTTTTTCATATGAATGTGGCTGAACAGAACTAAGTTGATGGGAATCAACTTTAGGCGAATACGTCATAGCCGCTCTGTAGACCGGTCCCATTATATGTTTCCACTGAGATGATTTTGACATCCCTTATTGAGTCAACCTGACATAGTCAACTTCCCCCCACCCCTTAAGGGTTTAACTGAAGTTTGGTTTGATGAAGTTGCTAGCTGTGGGTTTGTGACTAAATTGCAAGCGGTGAAAAAGTGGTGGGGACAAGCGGTGGTTTAACTGAGTGGGCAAGAGATTAAAAAAGCACACGGCAGCACAGTTAAGGGTTGAGCTACACAGGAATTCATTCAAAAGTTTATTTGTTGCAGATTAATTTTAAACAGAATGTTGCCCCATTTCTTAACAGATAAGCATGATATGATAAAACCAACACACACACACACGTAGTGTCTGCCTTACATTTAACATTCTTGTCCACCTTTTTCTTCCCCTTCAGGAGTTTGGACCACTTGATGGAGCGTCTGGTGAGGACGACCATGTACACTGACATCAGTTGCTCGTACGACTCAAAGTCAAAGTCCTCGGAGCGCTCAAAGCCGTACGGGTCCACCCTGTGGAGTTAAGGCTGAGTTATATGGTTGAACCGTAGATACCCCGTGGAAAAGGAGAGAGTCTACGTGGCGAGCCGTTGGTCGCCCTGACGTGCGGGGCGGGAAACCGGACTGTGCTCTGTGCAGCAGTCCCCCTATTGTAAAATACATGTTTAATCTCACTGAGACTAAGCACCTGACAATGTAAAAGTTTAACACATCTACTCAAATCTACTCATTTACTTCCTCAAACAGCTATCATAAAGCTATGCTTTCATGAAAGGTGGATTCATTCCTACAGTTAGTCGAACGGGATTAATAATAAAGGGAGCAATTCTTCACTCTTTCACAAAATAAAGGCTTATCTAACCACTTCAAATCAACTCTAACACAGCTCAAAAAGTTAAAAGAAAAGTTAAAATAATGGCAAAGTATTTGTTTTGTTTCAGTCTCCACTTTGTTAATGTTGACTTTCTTCCTGGAGATGCAGAGGGGCAAGGGATTGGTTCAGTCTATGGATTGGTCTTGAAGCTCTTACATAACATGATAATCTAAACTACTGAAGGGGAAAGAGGCTGATGGGGTGACTTTTCCCCTCAGTACTGAGAAGTAACCAGGGATAAAGGTTCTCCCATCACTCTAAAAACTGGTCTGTGTCAACTTAAGTTCATTTTCAAGTTTTTCCTTTTGCATTGACTCGCAAATTGGGGATGTAGCCAAAACAAATACATGCAAATTGGGGATGTAGCCAAAACAAATACATGCAAATGTGAGT
Organism: Lota lota; assembly: GCA_026745465.1. Classification (NCBI taxonomy): domain Eukaryota; kingdom Metazoa; phylum Chordata; class Actinopteri; order Gadiformes; family Lotidae; genus Lota; species Lota lota. Next base: position 1,631,206 of record JACYXH010000462.1, read on the forward strand.
TTATTTTGAAAACATCCACAAATAAAGTCTTTCTTTACAGACATCTAGTTGGCCTGCTATGTCAGGCTGATGTTAGTAGTAGATACATTTGGATTTTGTACCTGACTTTAATGGATCACAACTTGGCGAAACACTGAAAAGAGTTTTGTTTTCCAAAAAGTATAAATCACTATTCCGATTCCATAACAACAAAACCTGAATGATGCAAAGTACTCCTCATCTGTCCAATAGCACTCCTTCATGATGAGCAGTTTAGTAAAAAAAAACACATACCGACATGTATAGAAATACATCCTAGTTCTGATCCAGGACCCACATGACTATATAACATATAATATAACATCAACACTAGCATGGAGCTTACCTCTCTACGCGGTCTTTGGCGACGAGCCGCGACGAGCGGGACCCGTCCGAAGCTGGAATATTCCTCCGATCCATTTCTTCTCTTTACACAGCCTTCGTCTGGGAAACCCGTTCCATTGGCGTTTTTATTCTCCTACAGCCAGCCTATTAATCCTGAACAGCAAATGGTTCCCACCAATCCACAGCTATACGACAGAAGGTTGCAGAAGTTGTTGTTAGTTTGGCCATGCGGGCTCCGACATTACGGCTCGACCCCGCGGGGGTTCCTGTTGTCCTGGGATTAACGCGCCCTTGTTTGGAGGTATTTTTATGCGCTACTGCGTGAGCTGAGGATTTAACCACCGCTCAGATAGACTGTGTTCAGGAAGAGCGGTGGGCGGAAACGACACGGATTCACCTGCAACCAGAACCCGCCCACCGCCACAAACCCTCTTTATTATTAGACACCAATGCAACAAACTGGACGGATAGGGTAACTGCACTCCAAATTGAATTTGAAGCGCTGCTTGATGCGTTGTATTACACCGAAGGATTTGGACACACGTTTCACGCGCTGCAAACCCGATGACACCCGACATCAAGCTAATTTAAGGCGTTAAGTAACCACGCCCCCTTTTATCAACGTAGCATGGAGTCTCCCAGATCGTGTATGTACTTTATTTTCCAATATCTATGACCATGTAGGTAATACATCGTTCGGTCGTTGATAGACACATGCAACATTGGTGATGGCATTTAAAGGACCCAGTGGCTCGTTTTTTACTTATATTATTTTTTGGCCTGTTTTTAGATTTGAAACTCATGCTGAGCAGTTTAGTGAAGAACCACTTACCCACATGTATATGAAAACATCCTAGTAAAGGTCCAGGACCCACATGCATATATAGCATACATAACACATGGAACTTAATTAGGATGCATTTATATACATTTGGGTAAGTGGTTCTTTACTAAACTGCTCAGCATGAAGCGGTTTTAATGGACAGCTGGGGAGTACTTAGGTTCATTCAGGTTACTGTAGTAGTTGTTCTGAATAGTGTTTTATTCTTTTTGGAAAACAAAACTTTTCAATGTTTCGCCAGGTTGGGATAAATGAAGGGTAGGTACAAAATATATAAACATCCGCCTGATATAGCAGGCCTACTAGATGTCTAGATTATACTTTCTTTGTGGATTTACTCACATTTGCATTTATTTGTTTTGGTAACATCCCCAATTTGCCCTTCAGTGCAAAAGCAACACCTTTACTGAACTTGAGTTGACACAGACCAGTTAATGAGGGATGTGAGCACCTTTTTAAATGTAAAGAGTATCGCTGGTTACTTCTCAGTACTGAGGGGAAAAGCCACCCCATCAGCCTCTTTCTCCTTCAGTAGTTTAGATTATCATGTTATGTAAGAGCTTCAAGACCAATCCATAGACTGAACCAATCCCTTGCTCCATGACCTCTGCATCTCCAGGAAGAAAGTCAACATTAACAAAGTGGAGACCGAAACAAAACAAATACTGTGCCATTATTTTAACTTTTCTTTTAACTTTTTGAGCTGTGTTAGAGTTGATTTGAAGTGGTTAGATAAGCCTTTCTTTTGTGAAGGAGTGAAGAATTGCTCCCTTCATTATTAATCCTGTTCGACCAACTGTTGGAATGAATCCACCTTTCATGAAAGCATAGCTTTATGATAGCTGTTTGAGGAAGTAAATGAGTAGATTTTAGTAGATGTGTTAAACTTTTATTTTGTCAGGTGGTTAGTCTCAGTGAGATTAAACATGTATTTTACAATTTTACAAAGTTATGTAAGAGCTTCAAGACCAATCCATAGACTGAATCAATCCCTTGCTCCATGACCTCTGCATCTCCAGGAAGAAAGTCATCATAAAGACCGAAACAAAACAAATACTGTACCATTATTTCTGTGGCATAAAATCATCTTCTTACATTTTTGTGAATCTACTTCCACACTTCTGCTAAACCCTAACCCTAACCAACCCATACCACTAACCCAAACCTAACTGCAGCTAACCACTGAACCCTAACCCCTAACCCTAACTGCTAACCATTAACCCTGACAAAATAAACCTCTTAATTGTTGAAGTACTTTTACTAAAGTACCATTTTGACATACTTGAATAGTTATTTTTATATATGATTTTATAATTATATTTCACAACAGCCGATAAGTTCTGAAATGTTTTCTTCATACAGCTGTTTGCAACTGAAGGGTATGATGAAAACTTTAGGCCGCTGGTAACACTTTATGATAAAGGTACATTAATGGATCATTAATTACCATTAGTCAATGCAGTTAATGCAGCAAATCTTAGACCTAAGCTCCTGCTCCCGCCACATGTGTAAGCTGTATACATTTTAAATCCTTGATGGTGAATTTTGTTCAAATATGTGCACGTGATTAAGTGCATGGTATCAAAATCTCACTCCAGCCAGGCACCCAAAGTTGACAACCCTAAGCCTTGATCATTTGCCTAAGCTTCGCGGATGTGTAGACCGCGGTACAAATGTAAACAACAGCGGGCTAAAGAAACCTTTTAGTTCCTTGAAAAGTAGATATTTGGACTAAAAGTTCCTGGTACTTTGGCTGGAAACTCAGCTGTTTTCTCTTTTTGCTGGTGGAGCTTTTTAAGTACTTTTCCACCGTTGCCCATAGCAGCAATATGATTAAGAGTGAGTAAAACCATGTTTTTATATTTATTTATACAGAACTATTCCCAGTAAAGTCATTTTTCTACATGGACCTTGAGATGATGGGAGGTGAAGAATGAGAAGTCACTATACAAACAGCTCAACACCTGTTTGCTGTTCTTACCTGCAAGGTCATTTGAAGGTTGCTATTGGATACTGCGTGTCACCTGTTCAAGCAATGTTTACGTAAAACTATGTTTACATAAAGTATCTTTAAAAACACGTGGAGTCAAAGGCATTTACCGACTATGTGCTTATCGCATGCCACGGGTCATTTACTGAACAGGATTTTGACTGAACCTTATGTAGGTGTTATTTGACAGAAGGCAGAATCAGAAATGTATGTCAAAGTACAATGCACAAGGAATTCCTCTTGGTGCAGGTGTCTGCATTAATTCAGGATACAAATACAAATATAGAAGGAAAAAAGGCTAAAATATATGTGGGAGTGTGGGGACTATGGGGTTGTTTTTTTTTGTTTTTGTTTTAGGTATTGTAGGAGCCAATTCCCTTTGTTTTTATTTAGTTGTAATTTGTATTATTGTGTGTGTGTGATTGTCAAGTTTAATTGCTGTTTGTGCTGTGTGCTCCCCCTACAGGGCAAGTTGTCCTTAAAAGGAAAGGACTGGAGGCTAGAGGGGGTTTGGCTGAAAAAGCACACTGTCTTTATACCTTGCTAGTCTTTTCGTTTTTTGTTTGCCCTTTGTATAACACTAATCCCTACTTTCGTTATTTGGATAAGTCAGTTAAAGATTCAATCGTTAATAAATGAAGATATTTTATTTACATTTTATCTGGACATTCATTCTTTCGCAAGACAACAAGCGTCTACTATTGCACATACCCAGCCATCCCAAGAGTGAGCGACACGAAAGGACAATGGACGTCGTAGTCACTACAGGTATGGTAACCCTGGGTCAGAGTCCGGTTTATGTATTTCTTTTTTGGATGGGGGTGGAGGAGGAGGAGGAGAAGGAGGAGAAGGAGGGGGGGGGAGTAGGCCTCAGCTGGGGATTCTCCCCAGCTTCAATTTGGTGTTGGGGGTATGTGGGAGTGTGTGTGGCTGATGGCTGGTTTAAGCAGCCTCACCTGGCCCGAGTCAGACTGATTGGAGTCTGGAGCTGGGTGGGGCTGCACACCTGTTGCACATTGAGCAATCAATGTGCACAGGTTAAACCAGCCATCACCACATACACTCAGGGAGAGCTCTCCTGCATGGCAGTATGGAGCACCAGCTGCATGCCTCGCTCTACGTAACCTTTACAATAAACCGGTTTTCAACATCACCACCCTGTGTCCATTCGTCTGGAGGAGCCCGAGGAAAGTCACCTAGGTGGAGTGGGAAAGGCCACCTAGGTGGCGTGTAGTAGTGGAAATTGCTACAATATATAATCTAAATAAATATGTATATACAAGAATAGACATTGTTTGTGTCTAGAAGGTGAAGGTGTCTGTGAAGCGGATGACTTTGGGCTTGAATATGAGGTGGACCGACGGATCTGCGTAGTTGATGGTCCTGTACTTCTGGATATGAGGTGGAGTCTCTGGTCTTGCATGGCTGTGATTAGCTAGTCCTGGTCCAGCATGGCTGTGATTGCCTAATCCCTGTACAGGTGGGTTGTGATTGGCTAGTCCTGGCCCAGCATTGCTTTGATTGCTTAGTCCTGTGGTACAGGAAATGGGAAGTTCTAAACAGCTCCAGTCTGGTTTGCTGGTCGTTTCTCGCATCAGCTTCTCTCTAACTCCCTTCTCCACTTTTTCTCTCTCCAGTTCATTGTCTATGTCTCTCTCCCCTCCCTCCAGTCCACTTTTTTTCTCTCTCTCGAGTTCATTGTCTATGTCTCTCTCCCCTCTCTCCAGTTCACTCCCCATCTCCCTCTCCTCTCTCGCCAATAGATTTTCTAGATCTCTCTCCCCTCTGTCCAGTTCACTCCCCATGTCTCTACCCCCTCTATCCATTTGACTCTTTATGTCTCTTTCCTCTCCCAGCAGTTGACTCTCCATCTTTTTCCTCAGTTCATTGTCAATGTATTTTGCCTTTCTATCCAGTTCACTCTCCATCTTTCTTTCCCTTCTCTCAAATTGATTCTCTAGGTCTCTCTCCCCTCTCTCTAGTTTGTTATCTATGGATCTCTCCGTTCTCTCCAGTTCACTCGCCATCGCTCTCTCCCCTCTCTCCAATTGATACTCTAGGTCTCTCTCCCCTTTCTCTAGTTTGTTGACTATTACGCTCTCCCTTCTCTCCAGTTCGCTCCCCATCTCTCTCTCTCCTCTGTCCAATTGATTCTCTCTGCCTCTCTCCCCTCTCTCCAGGTCATTTTCTATATCTCTCAGCCTTCTATCCATTTCACTCTCCATCTTTCTCTTCCCTCTTTCCATTTTAATCTTTATGTCTCTTTCCACTCTCAACTGTTCAATCTCTTTTTCTCTCTCCCCTGCCTCCAGTTCACTCTCTATCCCTCCCTCCCTTCTCTCTAAATCATTCTCCTTCTCTTTCTCCAGTTGACTGTCTACCTCCCTCTCCCTTCCGGTGAGCTGTGGGATCTTAACCCCTTGTGAGTGAAGACCAAGATGTAAATGCTCTGCTAATCCAGGACCAGATGTGAAACCAGACCCAAACCAAGTGGTTGAAGCCTCAACCACAGGACAAATCTCCTCAGGAAATGGTGCTGGCTTAAGTGAGGAACTAGCTGTAGCTTTAGCCCCTGGCTCCCCTTCTAGATCAATACCTCGTGGGATGAGGTACCTTGGCAACCTTTGTTTAGCGTACGGCGCCTGCAGTGGAATTTTCAGGTTTAATGACCTGTCCATTGAGGTACAAAACCTCAGGTTCTCTTCTTCATCTTCAGTTGGCTCCTGCAGGGTTTCCCCGGTGTGGGAAGACCACAGGGTCACACCAGAATAACATTCTTTGGTCAGGGAGGTGAAGGCCTCTGGGTGTGGTTTCAGTGAGCAATCTGCAGCTGCAGGGTGGGTTCTGCAGCTTGAGGAGTTCAGTGGAGGAGAGGGCTTTGAGCGAGCCAAGCTCCACACTGGAGGAACAGAGAGAGGAACGACACTGTGGCATCCCAGCAAGGCCTCTTCTTGGGCAGCTAGCTCCAGAGTTTCTGGGAGGGACCACTCAGTAACAGAAGACAAAAAACATTTTGGTGTCGGACTACCGTGTTCAATGTCACCAGCCTTACTGTAGAGTTCCTCCACTCCATTTTGATCGATCTCTCGATCCATCTTATCAGCTGGTTTTGAGTTTGACAGCTTTCCAGTTCCACTTTCTTTGGACAAATGGCCTTTGACCTTTTGATCGGGGCAACATTTTTTGGTTTGCATAGGTTTGGAATGGTTCTGTTCTCTCTGTGCTGAGTTCTGTTGTGTTAACATCGCTCCCGGCTTCTTTGTTTTCTCTTCCTGGTTGTGTGCCTTTGGTAGAAGGGATTTGAGCATTTCCCCAGAAGTTGGCCAATCTTTCAGTCCTCCTCCTTGTTCTTCACGGCTGGTTTGTTGTGCTTTTTCATGATGACTCACATTGTCTCTTGCACAACCAGTCCTCCTTCCTATACCTCTAGGAGGTTTATCCGGAGGAGATATCAAGTCACCCTTCCTCTGCATGGTTGATATTGTTTCAAACCTCTCCATCAGGGACGACAGGAGGGGTCCCTTACGGATCAGTCTGGCCTTAATTAACATCTTACCCTGTATGCTCATACCCTTTTCCTTCTCCTCAACACTGGCAAACCTTGCCACCATGTCCTTCACATTGCTCCCTGTCTTCTTCCATTGTTTTCGTTTGGGCTGGTGAGTCTCGGAACCACAAACAGTGGTGTGTCTGTCCTGGGTCTCGCAAGAACCCCTCCATCTCGGAGCACAATGTAGAGATCCAACCTGCCGTTGGTGGCTGGCCGCTGGTTTGGTCATGGTCCTCATGAATTTGGCCTGGAGGAGCTGGAAGGCGGTGAGTCGCCGCTGTTTTGGTTCCCCTGCTCTCCGACCGCCTGCTCTCTCATCAGCTGGATCCATGGAGACCTGCCGTTTGTGACTTCCAGCCCACGTGGTGTCACTCTCACCTGGCCTTTGCTTGTTTGAATCAACCGGCGTCTCAGCGGTTGTGTGATTCACCAGAGATTCAGCCATCTCTACTGTCCCTTTCCTGTTTGCTGCACCTGTTAGCGTTAAACCTCGGTTTATGTCAACCTTTCTCCTGGTCAGAGTGGGGAGCTCCTGTGTCAGGTAGAGGAGAAGACTCTCCAAGACGTCTCGAACCTCGGGCCGGCAGGTGCGTTCTCTGATCATCTTCTTCAGCGAATTAGTATCGATGCTTACACTGCAGTTCTTGGACTGAGGCCTGTGGAGAACATAAGAGAATGCTAAATTGCCCCAACCTACCAACTACTGCTGCTACGCTGAGGTTATATGCGTCCAGAGGTGGACAGCAAGTGGGAGGTGGGAGGTACACTTATAAATAAAGGATTACTTACTGCCAATAGACCTTTGGTTGGTGCATGCTTGTAAAATAACCTTTAGTTTTCAGGGGAAAAGAGGAGGTGAGGTTTTTTAGGCTTTGAGTATTCTTGTGCTGTGGAGGTTATCGAAGTTATTTGTTATTGGTTACAAGGGTAATGGGACAAGATATGAATATAAAGTATGTCAGCATCCATTTCACGTGTTCTAATAGATAAAACATAATGATTCCAGGACTTCAAGTGTGATGTATAGTATCTCTTCTTTAATCATAATGGTTATGAGTTACAGAACACAGTACAATAACTAGTAACTCACCACAGTAGGACTATTAATAAACTTAAAACATCCAATTCATTCAATTACACAGCAGTCAGTTGAGGCTATCCAGAGAGGAACTCACACTCAAACCAGCTGAACATTATAGTTGCAAGTCTGAAAGTCCTCGAGCACAGAATATTCAATTAAAAACAGATTTCTACGTTAAAGATTAATATGTTAAAAAGATTTTAACGGAGGAAGGAAAAGAAAAGGTTTCATGCTCTTGAAATACTTGTATCAATACTGTACTTCAGTACATTCTGAATGTTAATCCCAGTTATTTTAGAGGCTGGTCAGAAGGAGTTTATCTTTGAGTAGAGAGGAGAAGTTTCTTTCAATCATTAGTATTGGGATAGCCCCTGTGGGGTTTTATACATTATGAAGGTCAAAAGGTCAAAGCAGAAACATGTGATTGGACAACAAGAAATAGATAGAGGGAGACTATTCTCAATTTCTTGGTTTGTTTTCAAAGTCACTGGGCTGCATCAATAGTTAAAAAGAAACGTCCTTTCTCAGAATTTTCCATCTGGTATTTTGATCTTATCTGTATCATCTCCCCTTACATGCATTTCAAGTTGATGTAATCATGGACATAGATTCAGATTCCCCAATTCTGGCAGATTTTGAGGTGATTAAATGCAGGTATTTCGAGGCTTGAATGAGGATAGGGAGTGAATTAGGATTAAAGTGGGATATTACCACAGATTTCAGACTTCAGACTATAACAGCATGTGACCGAGGTTATAACAGATACTATGCAGTTCCTCTAGTGGCCACTAGGGCTTGGTGTTGAGCAGGTTTTTACTTGTCTGAGCACTTTTCTGCAGACGCGGCTTTGAACAGCGCGGCTCCGATGTCTTCCAGCTGCTGCCGTTTGTCCAGATCTTGGACGAGGCCCGCAGGAACATGGGACAGCCCGTACATGAGGCCGTAGAGACAGCCTGCTATCAGGCCCGTCACATCACTTTCCCCTGGAGCCACGGGAGGGAACACAGGAAGCACATTAGTGTCAGCTCAGTTGCGTAAATGATTTGAATGCTGAAATCGAACCACAAGGTCGGCTGGTGAAATACCAGAGGTGGAATTGTTGCAAGATACCTTGTCTATCACCAATTATAGACATAAACAGAAGTTATCTCCTTCGACATATGTGTTTTGTAACTTTTTGTTAACTTGCTCCAGTGTTGAATTTCAAATGCTCTTTGTGAGCTAAAGGCTATTATCTCCTTCAAAGTTGGACCACAGTTTCTTTGTTCACTATCACATGTAGAGTCTTTAAAAGTTTGTCTTTGTAGTTACTTCATATAAGTGACTTAATGTAAATGTAAATGTGAAGGTAGTAAAGGTCATGACCTCCGTGGAACATGGCTCGTCTGCAGAGTTCGGTCCAGTCACTCCCCGCTGCCAGCAGCGCGTCGTAGGCTATCATAGGCGCGTCATGGCCCCTCCTTCCTGCACGGCCTTCAGAGCTCCACAGTCTATACATCTGAGGGGACACACGCACTACTTTCAGGTCCAAGGTCACAGCTAGGATGAGACAGGGAGATAATCATGAATCATGAACTCCCAACACCTTAACATGGAACATGGGTACCTCATGAGTCACATGTCCTTCGTTGCCTTTAAACATCTTGAAAATCACTTGAAAAGAAGAGAGGAGAGCAGCTCACCTTGTCTGTTTGGTCAGCGTCATAGCGGTCAGGAAACAAGGGTTTGTCCTGTCCCTCCTGTTCTATCCCCCTCTCCTCCAGGTAAAACTGCCACTTAGCTTCAAAGTAGAACCAGTTCTCCTGGTACTCTACGGAGGAACACCCAGTTATAGACAACCTCCACACAGAACAGAGCTTCAGTTAGACAACAGTAACCACAACCTAGACTCTCTTGTACTACTCCTAGTATAAATAGTCCTAATTGTACTAGTAGTACTACTAGTACTACTACAGACCTGCCATGTGTCGTATGGTTCTCTTGCAGTACTCGTAGGCCTTGGGTATTGCCTTCATGAGCTCCCGTCCCCAGGTCACGGGGGGTCGCCCCTGGATGGCGAATGACGCAAACAGTGCTGTAGTCATTGAGCCCAGGAAGCCTGGAGTGGGAAGTCAGACCACCAGTATCACCATGACAATAATCACTATAGTAACAAGACTGATAGCTTAGTGACAACCCTGTGCCTTATGTCATCTCTGCCTGCATGGTAACGGCAGCGTTACCTTAGAAACGTCCTTCGTTACCTTATTAACAGCATCATTACCATAGTACCAACATTGTTACCTTTGTAACAACGTTACAAATGTAACGGCAACATTACCTTAGTAAAGGCAACGTTTCCTCTGTAAGTGTAAGTGTATGGTCAGGGGTGTTGGCCGGTAGCGTGTGTCTTACCAGTGGGGTCGTTGTGTGTTTATTGGGTATCTGTGGGGTGGTTGTGTGTGTAGTGTTTAGTGGGTACCTGTGGGAATAGTTGTGTGTGTAGTGTTTAGTGGGTACCTGTGGGGTGGTTGTGTGTGTAGTGTTTAGTGGGTGCCTGTGGGGTGGTTGTGGGTGCAGTGTTTAGTGGGTACCTGTGGGGTGGTTGTGGGTCATCCTCCCGGTCTCCAGGCTGACCTCCACCAGAGAGTCCAGACGCTCCTCCTGCCAGTACCTCATCCCCACACACATGGCTTTAGAGGCCCCCCCAGACCCTGACCCTACACACACACACACAAGGGTCAGGAATGAACAGGGGATCAGGGCATGTTGCCCTAGAAAAATTAATTGCCATAAAGAGTTAACTTCTGTATTTAACTTTTTTTTTTCCATTGGAGTCAATGAGTGTTGGTATGTCAGTCAACATAGCACAAATAAGGGATTTCTCACTATTTGCTCAAATTGCCCCCGAAATATGTTACAAGGGGTCAAAAAGAGCAGGGACACAAGAAGGTTAAGTGTGTGTGTTTGTGTGTGTGTGTGTGTGTGTGTGTGTGTGTGTGTGTGTGCCTTTCTGATTGAAGGGAGTATGCCAGGCCAGCAGGAAGTTGTGTGGTTTGAGGTGTGAGCAGCAGTCCACTTTAGAGGGGTCCGGGGCCCGGCCCTGCAGGGCCCCTAAGGCCGCCACATAAACACGCACCAGCTCCCGGTACAGGTCCTCCAGGCACCAGTAGTCTGTAGATATACACACAGATACACATATAGATAGATATCATCAACACACATTGTGAGTCATAAACATTGTATAAAGTACATTACATTAACATTAAGTATTAATCAATACTTTTTTTATTCAAAATCCTGAAGGGGAAAATATAAATAAACACCCACACACTTTTTCTTTTTACTTTTTCTTTTACTAATTTTGACCTTTTGTTTATATAATAATCAATAATTTCAAAGAATTCTGGATAGTTCCCTGATTGATTTGGATAATCGATATTGCCTGTCAATCAGAGGTGCATGGAATTCAACACTGCAGGAAATGTAGGGAGGGAAGGAGAGCGAGAAGTGACTTTATTTGGTTGTCCCCTCTTAAAACCTCTCGAATTGTATACATCATCTATAACCTTTGAAAAACACACGCACACACACAGTGGCATGCTCGCTGTGCTTCATTTGTGGCTGGTATGTGAGTAGCGACATGGTGAGGGTTAATTTTAGCCGAGTGCAGATTAGTAGCTACGTGCCTCTAGAGCTAGGAGAGGTTTCCATAGGGAAACCCCACAAAACACACACTGAGTGTGTGTGTGAGTGAGAGATTGACTATGTGTGTGTGTGTGTGTTTGTGTGTGTGTGATTGTGTCTTTGTGAGCATGTTGACAAAGATGCGTCACTTCCAATTTACCCGTATTGTGTTGTATAGAGAGAGAGAGAGAGAGAGAGAGAGAGAGAGAGAGAGAGAGAGAGAGAGAGAGAGAGAGAGAGAGAGAGAGAGAGAGAGAGAGAGAGAGAGAGAGAGAGAGAGAGAGAGAGAGAGAGAGAGAGAGAGAGAGATCTGTGCTCTGACTGTTATGAGTTGCAGTCAGAATGAGGCTCATCGCTATAGGCTAAATTACACCTTATTTTATAGTTTTATATCATAAACCAGAATACAGAAGATTTTCTGTGTGGTTGTGTTGGTGTGTGCATGTAACTATGTGTAAATGTTTAAATGTGTGTGTATATATGCGCTTGCCTTCAAGGTTTTAATATTCTCTGTGTGTGTATATATACAGTATAAATATCAAAAAAAGAATCTATATATACTGTATATGTGTTTACGTGGATGTGTGTATGTGGGTTCCTGAATGGTTTCATTGTGAAAGCGGTCACCCTGGATCACCCTGGATCAGATGTGACCCCAGCCGTCTGGAGTCACATCTGATCCAGGATCAGACCACGGCTGTCCTCTGATTGTTCCAGAGCAGTCTATTTCAGACAGTCTGTCTGTGGCTGGATCTACTGGGTGGCACCGATCTATGGAGAAGTTTCCTTTGGCATTGGCTGGCATTAGGAAGTAAGGGGTTGTAGTAATTCTACAGGTCAAAAGGTTATGACAGCTGATAGAACCAGCTCTCTATTTATGACTCTGTATTTATACAGAGTATTTGAGTCATATTTTGGCAGATGCAGCCTGCTTGGAAGACAGAACAGTGCAGCGCTGGAAAATGTTCTAATTACACACTGTATGTGCAAATCAGTTGGAATATGAAATATTCAATTTTCGAATGATCGACAAAATAGATAATAATATGCATTACTGAGTTCCTAAAATTTCAGTTTTTTATATCCATCCATTGATCCCTCCCTCCCACCATCAATCCATCCATCCATCCTTCTGTCCCAACATCCATCCATCCTTCCCTCCTCCACCCCTTCATCCTACCTGTGATGAGGGCCTGTGCGGTGGTCATATGCATCAGGGCGCTGTCCCCCAGAGGCCAGAGTTCGGGGTCCAGGGTGAGGGCCCCTAGACCTCCCAGGGCTGCCAACTCCTCCTGGATCTGTCTCCCGGAGGTGCAGCCTCCCCACCGGCCCTTCCTCCAGCCCAGGGCGTCCCCCGCAGCCCCCAGAACCATGCCAGCCTGAAACTTCTCCATCATGGTGGCTTGCCTGGTGTCTTCACCCTAACCCTGACCCTCACCCTAGCCTGACCCCTACCTAACGTGGGATCCAACTGGTGACTTCCCACTCAGAAGACAGAAGTGTGACACCGGAGAAAAACACTTATTAATCCACCGTGTTACCGTTGTTCAAGCGGGTCCAGAGCGTCCTCTCACAGAACCAGAAGAATGACCTCAGGCAGTCAGCTTGAATGAACTCTGAGCCGGCGGTCGATGTGTGTTCTAGCTACTGCAGAGCTCTCTTCCAGGTCTCTACTGTTAGCTAGTGCAAACATATGCCCTCAGGCCCCTGGCATGCACACACACACACGGGGGTCTTTATCAGCTGCAGGTCCTTTGTGTCGGGGGGGCGTCACGGGGTCCAGCCGAGTTGAGTCGTCTCCTAAAAAGGCAATCCCTCATGGCTCTGCAAGCTGCCCAGACTGGGGGTCCGACAGTATTCTGGCTTGTGCCGGGGGTGGTGAGGCTGCACGTCGGACAGTAGGCTGGATGGGCTGGGGTTGGTGGGGGTCTGGCATTAGGCTGGATGGGGTTTTGCTGGCGAGGTTTGGGAGGTGAACCAGGGGCTGGGTGGATGGAGGGATGAACCTGGGGATGGAGGGATGAACCAAGGGCTGGGTGAATGGAGGGGTGAACCTGGGGCTGATGGATGGAGGGGTGAACCTGGGACTGGTGGATGGAGGGGTGAACCAGACGCTGGGTGGATTGAGGGGTGAGCCTCGGGCTGGTGAATGGAGGGGTGAATCTGGGACTGGTGAATGGAGGGGTGAACCTGGGACTGGTGAACTAAGGGCTGAGGTTGACTGAGGGGTGGGGGCTGTGTGAGGTTATAAGGGTAATGGGCTTCATGGCTGGGCAGCCAGTCTGTCAGCTGGCCTAGCAGCTTGTTGACACCCTCAGTCCCCGTGGGGCGTGCCATGACTCCATTCATTCTGCTGTGTCTTTACTGTATCTCCTTAGATTCTTTCTCTTTCTAATGTCCTCCACTCTCGCTTTCTCCTCTGTTCTTATCTCCTTTCCTATCTCTATATATGGTATACATTTTTCTTTCTAATCTATCTTCTCTATCGCCCCTTTCTTTTCTATCGGTTTCTTTGTCTTGTTAATCTTCTCTCATCAATCCCTATCTCATATATATCCTCCTTTAGGGCTTTCTCTATTGCTATTACTCTTTATCTTCTGACACTATTCAATCTATCTCTATGCCCTCTATCTTTATCTTATGGACCTATCTCCTCTATGGCTATATTCTCTTTTATGTCCTCCTCTCTTCATCTTCCGTCTGTCTCCTTTATCTACATCACTGCTATCTTTATTTGCTCCATTATAATTACTAAGCAAAAATATTTTATGCAGTTCATGTTTACAGTGCAATCAGCACTATTTATGATTTGCTTTGTTCGTGAAATGTGGGTGACCTGTATTGATGACTAATTATGTTCACCTGCGGCCATTTGTCTATTCAAGTTCCAGTTTCTGTGCCTGTGGTCAGTTGTTTTTGTTTCTGTTTGTGTTGTTCTCAAGTTTGTCTTCCTTGCGTTTCCTGTATTTATTTTGATTCCAGGATACTTCCAGGAAACAATATATACACTGTTATAATTGAACCAGGTGAGTTTTACTGTATCCTTCCATTATTACATGTATTATACAACTAGAACCCGGTTTTACCCAGTGGACCATACCGACTGGCAGACCCAGCTTACATCCATCCAGGTGGACACTCCCACTTGTGATGTTACAATGTCACAGGGCAGGGCAGTTTGAAAAAGTTTGTAATGGCTATTCACTCACACCTGGTAACCCTTTAACTGAGTTGAGGGATGTGACACCAAAACCTACTCAGCCAGAGGAAATTAAATCAGTCTAGAAAAACACACACACATACACACATGCATGCACACACACACAATCACCAAATCAGTTTAATGTCACATCAATTAGTTTTTTAAAACAAGGGCACACTTGAAGTATGTGGTCACAAAGTAACCCTCACACCATGCTAAAAACCCACATGCTTTATTGACAAACTTTAATTTCGTCATCCTCCATAATCACACACACAATATGCCACCAATATATTTTAACATCTTTCCATTTACCAGTGAAATTTGGATAAACCAAACACACCATTCGACTTTTGACAATTCTGTACCGTAAACTGGTAACGTACCGTATGATTATTAATATTGTATGAATACTAGGAGTGTATGCCACACTTGTGTGAACTGACATTCACATATGATTGAAACTGTGACATCATCTTTAGAGAATAGAGTGGGCCAATAGGGCCATCTGTGTTCAAATTGCTCATTGCATTGGCTGTTTTTTTATTGGCTCAGTGTTGCCAGGTGATGGCAACATGTCTCTCTTGTTGCTGTTTTCCATAGGAAAGGTGCTGAACACCGTAGATGTTTCAGATCCAACAACACGTTGGTTTTTTATGGTTATTTAAATATTACATTTAAATATCATTCAAATGTTACTTGAAACACACACAAGGTCACACGAACACAAGACCCCTTTCCATCTGTTTGAATGAAACAACACAAGATGTTTAAAAAATAAATAACATTTCTGAACGGTGTCAAGTTATTACATTCTTATTGTTTAAGTGTGGCGAGGCAAAGCTAGCTAGCTGCTAGGTGCTCCTAGCAGTAAATTAATGCTAGCTCCTAATGCTGGAGGTGCTAGTTAGCGTTGCAGTAATTCAGAGCTAGGTCCTACTGATGAAGATGATAGTTAGTTCAGCAATAATTCAATGCTAGCTCTTACTGCTGGATATGGTAGTAAGTTAGCCTAGCAGTAAGTTTAAAGATGCAATGGCAGCTAGCTAGTAAACAAGATCCTCCGCAGGTCAGTAGACAACACGCCGAGCCACTTGCAAAGGGTGAACAATGTTGGGCTAACACTGGTGTAGCCAATATAACACTTGCGTAGCTAGGCTAACACTTGTGTAGCTAGGGTAACACTTGCTTAGCTAGGATAACATGGGTGAGCTTGGCTAACATTGCTGTAGATAAGCTAACACTTCCCGGTTTCACATTTAGCCAGAGATAACAACTGGTACCTGAGGGTTCAGTGTCAGATGTTTCATTGAGGTTATGACCTAGCCTAATAGTTGCTCTACTTAAATGAGTTGGCCTTCGCATCACAAGCAAAACATCACAAGTGTGGATGTATAAACCAGTTTATAAATAGATGGGATAATCTTAAACAAACCAGTTTAATGTAGTATGTTTGATGTAAACTGAACAGCAGTGCTGCCCTGGCAGAACATCACTGGCAGTATCATCTAAAGAAAAGTGTCCATCAGTGCAGTTTGTTGAGATGGCATATGAAGGGTAAATAATCATACCCTCCTGAATATCTTGTGAATCAGTCAACGCAACGGTCAGTTGGTACAGCCTCGCACACAAAATAAAATATATAAATGTTTCAAACTGTGAAACTGTGGATCTGAAAAGTAGATTTCTCGAATCAAGGTCATAAAATGTTTTTCTTATTTTTCATACATATATATTCATTTTCTAAAGCACTAGCCATCCCTAGCTCTGTGGTAGTAAAAAGTATAATACTGTGCTGGTGAAGAGGTGAAAACTCTACATCTGTTGAGTACGATCTGTCCACTTCATAATCTGTTGGAAGATATGATCAGTCAATTTAATAATCTGTTTCTAGTATCGATCGGTCCACGTCCATGGTGGTGCTTAATGGTAATCGATGGTAAAAACATGCAGAATTTGACATTTAATTCAAAACATTTGGCCACGTAAGAAGCCATTTCCCCCAAACATTTATAAGTGTTAAAACTTCCACTTGGCTAGGAGGATACCCGCAGGCTAGCAAACAGGCTAGCTGCAGTAGCAGTCCAGCAGCAGCAACCTGTGGTTAGCGAGCAGCGCTGGCTTAGCGACTGCTAGCCATCCCAGTTCCAACTCTGGCTCTCTTGCGGTTCTGTCCCAGGTTAACTCTCTGCCAAGGTCTCTCGGCCAAGTGAGAGAGCCTTCACAGCTACTCCAGATGTAGGAAGACTCTTACTCTTCTAGTTCCTGGTATAAAATCCTCTGTCCATGGAAAAACTAGAAAACGGAAACTGAAGTCCTGGACAGGTCGACTCAAACTACACCAGACGTGTGCCGCGGGACCCAGGGCTAGATGGATTAACAGCTGCTTCCCATCACGATTGGTCGAGCAAATTCCACAAAGTCATCGATGAGGACTGGCCATGCACCTGTGGGGGTGGAGTGGGTGGGTGGGGGGTGGGGGGATTGGATGAGGAAGAGGGCATCGTCGGTGAATATTGGTTAGTCTGCATTACAAATCGAGTAAATCCAGAGACTATTAAGTCTTGTGATCTATTGATCCTGTCCACCATATTAGTCAGATACTGAAGAGGCTATAACCTTGTAAATGTATATTATTGATCTTATTCCCAAATTTCTCCTTGATAATCAATCAAGTCAGATTATGTATTTTACTTATCCTGAACCTATCATCAAGCCAAGAAGTTAAATAAGATGACCAATCAAAACACTCTGAATGAGAGAACATCAAACTCCTGATGGTGCCTTCGGTCACCATGGATACAACATTCTATACTACACACATTATCGCCATGGCTATAGTGTCCTATACCACAGGCTCTGGGTTAGCCAGTTAGCCTCTGGTTTAAATGTCGTATTGGAGGCTGACATGTTACAATATACCATATAGGATATACCAATCTAGAATGGCTGCACTGTATCTCTCCTGGCAGGTAAGGTGTATCTGAAAGTGAGTAAGTCCTCACCTTCCTCGTCATAGTTGGACATGTCGTCTGCAATCATGTTGCCGAAGTCCAGCAGCAGGTTCCACGTGTCTTTAGGGATGGACCGCTTATGGTGCTCCTTAACACAGAGCACGTTTTTACTGGAATACATGGACTTAAGAGAACATTTAAAGGCGAACCGTCACGCTTGACTGTTTTCGTATATAAGAGTACTGTTTAATACGCGTGTTGTGAAAAGAAATGGTCTGCAACAACAGAAATCGAGGAAAAGCTGTATCATTGACACCCTCTGTCTGGGATTTACGTTCTTTGTGTAAATCTCTGGGGCAGTCAATGGTTATTTGCAGAAACAGTGTTGGTCCATAATATGGAAGACCGGTCTTTAAGTACTCTACATTGATCCAGATACATGTCTGTGATGACAGCTGTAATAAAGTGCTCCCTACACGTTGTTCATATAAAACTCTGATCACCTTCAACTCATCCTTGAGTCGACTTCAATCAGGGAAAATGACCACAACAATGAATGTTACAGGCTGCAAAGTTTTTCACAACACTCGTATGAAGCACTACATATGTGAACTACAACAGACAACAGCATGGATCTTGAGTTGATAAGATGGCTGACAAGGTTCTGGGCTTTGAACTCACCAGTAGAAATCTATTCCAGAGGTCTAGGAACTTGAAACGCTCTGTCAACAGTAGGTTCCAATAGGCCACGGCCATCTCTAGGTCTACAGCAGAACACAGAACATAATGTTTAATGTCTACAGCAGAACACAACTGTGGGAACGGGGGGAGAATAGTCTAGTGGTTTCACTCCCAGCCGAAATGTTCTGGTTTGAAGCTCCACATATGCCTGTAGATATCCTAGAGCAAGATGCCCTAACCCATACCTGCTCTTTAATGACATGTATCTGAATATACTATAATTCACATTAGTCTCTTTGAATAAAAGTGTAAATGGAAATTGTTACTAGCCTCCATTTGTGATGGTGATAGTGAAGAAATAACATTTGAAGGTCACAGGTATAGCTTTTTTAAGAAGTTCCCTCCCAGTATCTCCTCCAAGTGGACTGTGTTCCCCCAGGATCTCATCCCAGTGTGCACCTAGTACACCATTTTCAGG
The DNA here is from genome assembly GCA_026745465.1 of Lota lota. Lineage (NCBI taxonomy): Eukaryota > Metazoa > Chordata > Actinopteri > Gadiformes > Lotidae > Lota > Lota lota. The sequence continues at coordinate 1,650,012 of JACYXH010000462.1, forward strand.
TCTTAAAATGTGTACATCTGGTTTCCAACATATCGTTTTAACCAAACCAACATATGGCTGTAACATCAATAGCCCAGTGAACCATGTGCATGCGCCACATTAAAGGAGAACCAAACCCCACTAGCACCTGTACATTTGTTTGCATGTAGAGGACTCCCTCTAGAGGTTAAACACATGCTTTGCATGCATCATCTCTGATTGGTTGATAGGGTTATCTGGTAGCCTGCTGCCTAAGCGATGATGCGACACACCTGTCCTCCGCCTATTGAAAGTGAATTGAAGGGGGCATTTACAGGGGAGCTTTCCGCCCTGCCCCTGAATGACCAAACTTGGGGGTTTGGTTCTCTTTTAAGTGATTAGTAGTCATATACGAATGGCTATAAATCATTAGGGAGTCTGTTAGTATATACAGGACCTCTATGAGAAATGTATCAGCAAATATCTACAGCTCAAGTCTCCTGTGACTCCATCTGCATATCAGATGGGGTCTCAACCTCAAGGTTGGGAAACACTGACCAAGTCCCTTCTGTCCGGGGTTCTTGGCGAAGTTGAAGGTGAACTGGTACATATCCTTGAATTTCCCCGTGTCTTTAAGCTCCTGTTCCAGTCTGGGCAGGATGGCCTTCAGCTTGTCAGGGCTGTCGCATCTGAATGCACACACACACACACACACACACACACACACACACACACACACACACACACGTTACATACACTAGCTAGCTATAGACAGCTAGCTAAAGCATTAGCTGGTTAGAACACGTACACAGCTAGCAATATAACGTTGCTTCTTACATTATACGTAGCTAGCTATATAACTTTAATGGTTATGTACGTAGCTAGCTATAAACCAATGGCTAGGCATCAAACTGGTTACATTCACTAGCAAGCTTGCTGTAAATTAAACTTTGAGTATAAAATATAGCGCCATACAACACTACTTGGTTGTGTTTGAAAAGTTTACCACTGCTCACCCGAGTTCTGCCATGCCCTCGAGGAACTCTTTGCGGCTAAACTCGCACTGGGTAGCAGCTCTGAATTTCCACGCCACGACCAGAACACTGACGCTGGCCGGATCCAGCATCAGGTCGTCACAGAACTGCTGGATCCCGTCCACGCCGATCTTGCCCTCATCCTGAGGGTCTGCAACACACAACAATAGCCTTTATTAGTGTTATGAATGTTTCTCTTTAATGTCTATTATTAAAAGGAACAATGTTTTACCATCAACTGTGAGGCTGATTATCCACTGGTGATGACATCACAAGTGGCATGTGCTCCCAGATGTATGATGAATAGATCAACCTACCACCCTTCCCCAAACTGTACTAAGAGGTAGGGGTGATCTATCCATCATACATCTGGTTGGACACTCACACTTGTGATGTCACTAATGGGTAGATGGCTGAAATTGCTTCCAATGACATGAAAATAAGGCCCCTTTAACCTTCAGTCAATAATAAACAGTTGTGCTAAAAAAATGATATATATATAGTCTTGTAGTCCAACTTGACAATGAGAAGAATTGTCCTACAACCTCCATGACATGAGGACGTACTGTAGGGTCCTTTATTAAGGGTTTTGGTCTTATATTGATCATTCACTGACCTGGTGAAGTTCTGGATAGAAGAACACGTGATAATAAATGTCATGATATCAAATTAGTATAATATATTGTGACTGTTTCTTGCCTTTATATCTGTTGTAGAGCTGGTCCAGCTTTTTGCGGTCTGCAGTGGTTTTCATGGGGTCTCTGCAGTACAGCTCAGGGTGCTGGAAGAAGTTGTCGGTGGCCGCCTCCAGCTTCCAGTCGTTCCGCGCCAGACAGAACAGGGCTGTGCTCTCCCCTGCCTGCGAGAAGCACATGAACTGCCCCACCTTCTCCTTCTGCCAGGACTTAAGCTTATTCTGCAAGACATCACAACCACGCTGGTTTAATAACATTACATCATATTTGTTATCATACATACATACATTGACTCATACATATACTTCAGTAACATGGCACCGTGCACAGGTGGTAATGACACACAAACAATACATATATGTATAAATACATATTTTACAAATATTAACATATAAATATGCTACAACTAAACTTGTTGTCATGGTGATATGGTTTAGAGATCTAAGGGTAGCCAGTCGAAGTCACGCTACGTGCAGTCACGCGAGGACACCTGTAGTTTTATGTGGAGAGCGGCACAGCACGTCACCTTTGTTTACATAAAGTATGTGAGCTAGCTGCTAGATGGCTATCGGGGAGATTAGCACACCGCAGACCAGACCTGACCAGCAACACGGTGATCTAACCAGCGACCCACTTTCCAAACCATGGGGCGTATGTTAAGTACACAGCTAACATACGTAATGGTGTGTGTGACAGCAACTGTCCCTCTCAACCAAACTTAGACTATGCAACATGCCAAAAGGGAAAGGTACGTGCACGGAGTGCGGGTGTCCAATCGCTCGACAAACCAGCTGCCTTTCTATTTATCTTGTATGTAGTATAGTATACAGGCCATCACTCTCACTATGCGACACTCTGCCGAGGACACCGCAACCCCGGATGTATGCGTGTGTACGATGGCAATACGATCTTTAAGATGATTTTACTGGGTTGAAATCGGTATGTTTGTCTCTATTTAATCTTAACCTACCATGTTAACAGCCGTTGTTATGGCCAACTTGAGCTCCTATTACTTATGTTTTGCGCATGCGCCAATAACACGGGCGCTACCCCTACGCAACACGTAAACCCTGGGAATTGTAGTTCTAAATAAGTTCGTGAAATAAAGGCCTTGTATTTGTGATGCGTTTTGTTTATTAAAACTATAAAATAAAGGGAACGAGTCCCCAAAATATGCATTTGCTTGGTTGGTAATACAAGGGTTGTTTAAATGACATCGAGAACGAAGACGATAATCCTATTGCGCAACATATCATGAGTGAATCACGAGATAAATAAGAACAGAGAATCAGTGGTCAAACCTGGTAACAAGTCAAAAGTTATTTACATTAACTATTCAACAACACCGACACGTACTTATATTACCTTAAACCCCGCGTTGAATATATATATATATATATATATATATATATATATATATATATATATATATATATATATATATATATATATATATATATACTCGACATGGGCAGACTATTTTAACACTACGATTGAAAACTACAACTCCCATATCATAACAGATAAACCCATGTTTAGGAAGTAATCAAAGTCCACGTCCCCCCCAGTTTCTTCCCAAATAATCTGAACGCAAATACCTTTTGTATATATCCTATATGCCCGTGTCGGTGCCGACAGTGTCATGACGTTGCGGTTCAGAGCGCATATCGAGGTCGTGGCAAAGGAGAAAGGAGCGGTCGACTGCTTGCGTTGTGGACGCGTCTGCGGCGCACAGAGCGTCGGCTCCAGATATGTGGCAGTGACAGGACAGGGAGGCTGCTGCTGCTGCTGCTGGGGCACAAGAGCATGATTGTATTTCCTTCGCCGGTCACAGAGGAGGTCCAACTCAACACATCGCAGATACTTTTGCAGGTAGCCACCAGCCTTCGCCTTTTAATAATCGGGTTTGAGTTGTATTCTTGTGATATTTCGTGACGTGCTGGTGTAGTGATTTAGTGAGGCGACAGTTTAATAATAATAACAATTCAGATAATCGTTAAGTTGTCAGTGCTTTCTCGGTATCCCACTGGAAGCAGGTAATTTGTTATTGAGGCGATATTCCGATTTCAAATGACATGATTTGTGTATCCATGTAATTTGACAATGTGTGTGTGTGTGTGTGTGTGTGTGTGTGTGTGTGTGTGTGTGTGTGTGTGTGTGTGTGTGTGTGCGCACTCTCCTTTTAACTAGCGTGAACAGTGGTCCTATTGATGATCGGGATATTATCAGAAAAAGAGGAACCTTGACTGGAAAGTAAACTTCTCCCTACCATACTCATGTTCATCAAGGTATGGACTCAACTTCTACACTTTACAACATTTGCCCTGTTCTATATTCTTTGTATCAGGTTATGGTGTAGTAGCCTATGGTGTTGTGCGGTAATATGTAGACAGTTCATTATACATTTCTGCCACTTGAATGAGGTACCATTGTAACCCCATGTGCTTCAGTCAGTACATATTCTGGGTTATTCTACTTCGGTCTAGTCTGCTGTCTGTTCTAAGCGAGCCACTGACCAGAAAAGAAGAGTAACAAATAGAGAGTAAAGTTTATAGGTAATTGGAGTGGCTGCTGTTTCCACTGTAAACAGATGGACCACACCTATTCCCCAAACACACTGAGTGACCAGCTAGTAGTGGTGTCAATATCAGCTATATAGAGGTAATATAATGATTGGTGCTTTAAGCTTGAAATGGTAAATATAAGCAATAGCTTTTGCTTTTATTTTGCCTTGCTAGACTTGTAGCTTATTGGATCTTATTACAATGTCTCTCTTTAGGTTATTTCCAGTTATTACCAATATTCGTTTTTAATATATTTTTATGGGATTTATTGCCTTTATGGAAAGGACAGTGACGAGGGTTGAAGAAGAGATGGGAGGACATGTAGTAGAGGACCGCAGGTCTGAAAGAATCTAACCCTGGTCACAAAGGCATTGCCTACATGATTTGTGAACCAACAGGTTGAGCCAGTCTTCGTACTAGTAGTTTTATTAGAGTAGTTTGTTTAAGTGGTAATCCAAACTGTTGCAACAGTAGATACCTTCCAAAGTGCTGTCTAAATTCAACAACAATATTTCAGCTCAACAAAGTGCGTTCTGTGGAATACTAGAGCTGGAGATCCTTTCTGTTGTAGGTGTATAGATAAAGTCTTTAGATAATGTCTATCCTCTCTATCGTCCCCCTCAGGGTGAGAGTGGTGAGTAAGGGTCTGGATGCAGGCTGTGTGTGTGCTGATATGCTGTGGCCTGGTGGGGGCACTAGCGGGGCTCCAGAAGGAGCATGTGGCCCAGCAGGCTATCAAGCTGCACCGCGGGCGCGGCGCGGCACCCAGTAACACCTGGCTGGTGAACAGCTGCAAGCGCCTGGCCGGCCTCCTCCGGCAGAAGAAGATGGTGGTGAGGAAGTTGTCTGCGGCCGCAGATGCCGTCGGGAGAGACCACACTCTCTCAGAGCCAGAGAGGCTCTTCCAGGTGGGAACTGGAACAGGTCTTAGACCAGCTTCTGCCATCTGGAATACGGATCAGCACAAAATTACAGTGTGGTTGTTTATTGTTTTGTAGTATCGCTATATTGTAGTGGTTTATAGTTCATTTGTATTTTCCTGTGTTACTCAGTTGTATGATGTCTGTATGCAGGGATGCACCCTAAGGTGTGAACTGTGTATTACATGTGTTGACCACAAAGAAGGTGTTTATCTGTCTACCAGGGACACACCCTGTTGTTGTTAACTGTGTATTACCTGTCATTACTACCAACCTGCCGGTTACAACAGGTAGTTGCTTACCTGTGTGTTGCCTGTGCTGCCAACCAGGTCGATTTTTACCAGTGTTCTACCAACCTAACCAACAGATTGATGTTACCTGTGTATTACCAGACAGATTCCTACCAGTAAATTACCAATCTTAACCACCCAGGTACCTGTTGTTACCTGTCTAGGATTGATAAAAGACTATCTTGTCTTACCTGTGTGTTGACCTTTCCACCAGGTGCACACTCTGGAGGTGTTCCAAAAAGAGCTAAACGAGAGTGAGAGTCTGGTGTTCCAGTCGGTGGTGAGTCTCCATCGGGCGCTGCAGGGGGACTACCGCGACGTTGTCAACATGAAGGACAGCAGCCGGCTCCGCCTTGAGGCCCTCAGAGAGGCCGCCATCAAAGTGAGACAGAGCAGGTTCCCATGGTGACCATACACACCTGAGATGTATATAGATGGATCTTTTAAGTGCTAAAATATAGAAACAAGACAGGGAATTTCAAGAAATTTATTTATTTATGGGGGATTTTGGAGTTGAAAGGGCCACCAGGTGGGATGTCGATTAGCCATTACAAGCTAATTGTAATGCTACCCCTAAAGTGACATCTCAAGTGGGAGTGTCCACCCAGAAGCATGTTGGATAGATCAACCTTCCAGCTTCCAGATCAACCTTCCAGCTTACCCAATAAAGACTCATCAACTGGTTGGCTGATCTATCCATCATTCATATGGGTGGACCTTCCCTCTTGTGATGACACTAATGGGTGGATATGAAGAAGCTAACATCATGCATGGCAGTGAAGATAGAGGATTTTTAATAGACAGTGGTGTTGTTGGGTTTCTCCGGCATTAGGAGGAGCAGGAGTACGTGGAACTGTTGGCGGCCGAGAAGCACCAGCAAGAGGCGCTGAAGAGCGCTCTGGCCCAGAACAAAACCCTGTCCATGCTGGACGAGATCCTGGAGGACGTCCGCCGGGCCGCAGACCGGCTGGAAGAGGAGATCGAGGAACACGCCTTCGATAACAATAAGCAGGTGGGAGGGGGTTAACGTACATGCCTTCGATAACGATGATCAGGTGGGAGGGGCTTAAAAACACTCCTGTGATAACAAGTAATTGGGAGGGGCTTAACGAACATACCTTTGATAGTGACAAGCAGGTGGGAGGGGCTTAATAAAGACTCCCTCGATGATAGTACTTCAACAACACGAAAATAATGTTTCCTGCCTTCGGAGCAGAGAGGAACGTTCATAATCAGGTTGGTGGAGGCTGACAAAAACATACGATTGTACTCCTGTTTTCTCTAAATGTCTCTTATTTCAGAAAACATGATACAAATTGTATAAATTATTATGTTGAAGATCATATAACATATTACCACGTTTAAAATGGAACAAACGGTTTTGGATTTACTGCCCGTTTAATGACCCCACTTTCGATAACAACAAGCAGGTGTGCGGCGCTTACACAAACACACACATCATGTAACTCATACACACAGTCTCCATCCCACAGATGAAGGGGGTTAACGTGGAGGCGGTGCTCAGAGTTGAAGAGAATGAGGAGGACGGGAGGAAGAGGAAGAATGTGTCCCGGAGGAGGGAGGCGGAGGACGATCTGGGACTGAGCATGCTCATCGACTCCCAGAACAACCAGTACATCCTCACCAAGCCCCGGGACTCCACCATGCCCCGGGCCGACCCCCACCTCATCAAGGTCAAACCCCCTTCCTCCCATGGGGTCCTGGTTTTACCCCGACCAAGCCTCAACACCTTGGTGTTAGGTTTGTGTGTGTGTCTGTTGGTGTGGGTGTGTTCTTGGGACCATGTGTGTGTGATGATGATAATGAGAATGATTTGTATTCCCAGGACCTGGTGTGTGGTGATGATGTGTGTGTGTTCCTAGTGTGGTATGTATGTGTATGATGATGATGGTGGCGGTGTGTGTTCCTAGGGCCGTGTGTGTGTGATGATTATGATGATGATGACTTGTATTCCCAGGACCTGGTGTGTGTGGTGATGCTGTCATTCCCGTGCGGCTGGCTCTGTTCCCTGCTGGGTCTCCCTCCTATGTTCGGTTACATCATCTGTGGAGTCCTGTTGGGACCCTCCGGACTCAACACTATCAAGGTGTGTGTTTGCAGGTGTGTGTGGTTCCGTCCATGGTGCAGGTGGAGATGCTAGGTGAACTGTGATATAATCTGTGTGTGTGGTTCCGTCCATGGTGCAGGTGGAGATGCTAGGTGAACTGTGATATAATCTCTGTGTGTGGTTCAGTCCATGGTGCAGGTGGAGACGCTAGGTGAGCTGGGGGTTTTCTTCACCCTATTCGTGGTTGGTCTTGAGTTCTCCCCGGAGCGGCTGAGAAAGGTACCTCTGATACCAATCTTTCGTGACAAGCTGTTTTTCATTACAATTATTCATTTACTTATAATTTATAAAAGTCCAAACTGTTTGACCATCGTTTCAGGTTATTAACATTATCAAAATTCTACACTTCTGTGTGTTTATGTGTTAGTTTCATATTCAACACTGAGTTTATGTTCTGAATTTCATAGGCGAAAACTAACTTTACTATTGAAACTAATGATCATCTCATTCATTACATTCTTACCTGCCATTGCAGATCATTTCTTATAATTCTTGGTAGTATCCTGTCCATACAGAGATGCATGTGCCGTAAGTCAGGGCACGGGTGTGGGTTCCACTGAGTAGTTGGTTATCTGATGGATGGTGGGCGGATTGTGTCTACACTCCGCTGAGATCCAATCACAATGTGAGCCAGACCAGTTCCATATGGGATCTGGCACATGGGATCACAATGAGACCTAGATCTGATCTAGGAGGTTCCACACAGACACTCTCTGTCTCTATCTCTTATCTGTGCGTTTGTGTGTGTGTGTGTGTGTGTGTGTGTGTGTGTGTGTGTGTGTCTCTGTCTCTCTCTCTGTCTCTATCTGTGTGTGTGTGTGTGTGTGTGTGTGTGTGTGTGTGTGTAGGTGTGGAAGCCGTCAGTGCAGGGTTCCTGTTGTCTCAGCCTCCTTATGGTGGGTGCTGGTCTGTTGTGGGGTCAGGTGCTAAAGATCAGACCCACGCAGACCGTCTTCATCTCCAGCTGCCTGGCTCTCTCCAGCACCCCCCTCGTCTCACGCCTACTGGCTGCAGAGAAGGACGGTGGGTTTGTCAGTCTGTCTGTCCGTCTCTTTGTCTCTCTGTAACTCTGTATGTCTGTCTGTCTATTTGTCTGTCTGGCTGTCTGTTACTTCTTCTGTATCTATCTATCATTCTATATATCTATCTTACATCCCCTGTTATGCAACTGTGTTATATTTATATATAACAGGGTATGAACAGCAGTGTTCTACTAAGTGTATATATGTATATAGTGAAGAAGGAAGATTCAATTTTAGATTAAAAGAAGGAGCTTTTAGCTGCAGCTAGGAGGCAGAAAAATATGAGAATAGAGATTGGTGTGCAAGAAGGTCATCAGGGCACTTGGATTTCCACTATGCACATTTGCACTTGATTTCAATTTATTTTCTAAATCAAGCGCAGGTGTACCACTGGTGGAACGCGAGGGTACTGCAGGTGGTACCACAGGTTGAAAAACAATGTTCTAGGTGATGTGGAGTACAGCAGCGCTCTACTTAGTGTAAATATGTATACAGTATATGTGTGTGTGTTTGTGTATATATGTATATGTGTGTGTATATATATATATATATATATGTATATGTGTGTGTGTGTGCATGTGTATATATGTGTGTGTGTGTGTTCTAGGTGATGTGGAGGACAGCAGTGTTCTGCTTAGTGTTTATATGTATATAGTATATGTGTATATTTATAAAGTATATATGTGTGTGTTCTAGGTGATGTGGAGTACAGCAGTGTTCTGTTGGGGATGCTGGTAATGCAGGACGTCCAGCTGGGTCTCTTCATCGCTGTCCTACCCTCCCTCATCCAGGCCCAGAGCTCCAACACAGACAGGTTATACACATGATATACATACATATATACTACTACTGACACACACACACACATATATATATATACAGTCATGTGAAAAAGTTAGGACACCCCATGAAATATGTAGTTATGTTTTAAGAAATATGGACATATCAATATTTGATCTTCTTTCAAACAATATATATAGATAAAGGTGATGTAATGGAACAAAAAAACAATGATAATGTAAATTGTTTTTCATTTATCTGACCAAAAATGAAAAAAAAAGCCAAAAAGTTAGGACACCCTATGCCCTAATAGCTGGTATTGCCTCCTTTGGCTGAAATGACCTCAATTAGACATTTCCTGTAACTGTCTACCAATCTCTGACATCGGTTGGGAGAAAGTTTATCCCACTCCTCCATGCAGAATTATTTCAATTGTGTGATGTTTGAGGGGTGCCTTGCACCAAATCACCCCACAGCATCTCAATAGGATTAAGATCTGGGCTTTGACTGGGCCATTCCAGAACTCTCTGGAATGGCCAAGGTGAGCTGGCCAGGCCCTGCTGCAGCAAAACAGCCCCAAACCATGACATTTCCACCCCTATGTTTCACAGTTGGGATGAGGTTCTTGTGGTCAAATGCTGTGTTTGGTTTGTGCCAAACATACCTTATGTTACTTTGCCCAAATAATTATATTTTGGATTCATCTGTCCAAAGCACATTGTTCCAGAAGTCCTGGTCTTTTTATAGGTGTTCTCTGGCAAACATTAGTCTTGCCGTGATGATTTTTTTGGACAGCAAGGGTTTCTTCCATGCACACCTCCCATGCAAATCAAACTTGTGCAGTCCCTTTCTAATAGTAGATGCATGTACTTTGACGTCAACTGTGGCAAGAGCTACCTGTAGGTCCCATGATGACATTTTAGGATTTTCTGAGACTTCTTTAAGCATCTTCCAGTCTGCTCTTGGGCTGAACTTGCTAAGACGGCCTGACCTGGGGATGTTGGCAGTTGTCTTAAATGTCTTCCACTTGTAATTTATTTTCCGGACAGTGGAATGGCTGATTTCTAATTGCTTGGATATATTTTTTAATTCCTTCCCAGACTCATATGCATCTACTACCTTCTTTCTGAAGGCCGCACAGAGCTCTTTTGATCTCGCCATATTAATACCACTCACTTCAACAATCAAGAGCAAACCTAACTAAATGTCTGAGGTTTGAATAAGACAGGCTCCTCCAAAATACTCTCTTACGATGTTCTAATCATTTGCACCTGATGTGGTGCACTTGATTATAATTTATGGCATTTTAAGTAGCAGTACACGTGGGGGTGTCCTAACGTTTTCTTCACAAGAAAAAAGCATTTATATTAATTACATCTTCCAAATAATTAAAAAAGAGATTCCCTCATCCAGGCCCAGAGCTCCAACACAAACTTACCTGGTTGTATTGTACCCTAATATACATACACATCCTCCCTCATCCCGTATCTTATGGTGTGCGTTTCAGTGCGCTGCTGGAGATGTGCGTGTGCTGGTCTTATAATGTGTGTGTGTGTATTGTCTTGTAGTGTGTGTTTCAGTGCGCTGCTGGGAGGTGTGCGTGTGCTGGTCTTATATTGTGTGTGTGTGTATTGTCTTATGGTGTGTGTTTCAGTGCGCTGCTGGGAGGTGTGCGTGTGCTGGTCTTATATTGTGTGTGTGTGTATGTGTGTGTATTGTCTTATGGTGTGTGTTTCAGTGCGCTGCTGGGAGGTGTGCGTGTGCTGGTCTTATATTGTGTGTGTGTGTATGTGTGTGTATTGTCTTATGGTGTGTGTTTCAGTGCGCTGCTGGGAGGTGTGCGTGTGCTGGTCTTATATTGTGTGTGTGTGTGTGTATGTTTCAGTGCGCTGCTGGGAGGTGTGCGTGTGCTGGTCTTATATTGTGTGTGTGTGTGTGTATGTTTCAGTGCGCTGCTGGGAGGTGCGCGTGTGCTGGTGTTGCTGGTGCAGGTTCTGGTGTCGCTAGCGGCGGTGCTGCTGCTCTGTCTGCTGTTGAGGGCCGTCCTCATTGGTCCGTTCTACAGGAAGCTCCACGCAGAGGGGAAGGGGAACAAGGAGATCATGGTGCTGGGAACGTGTGCCTTCGTCTTCCTCCTGCTCTCGGTCAGCTCCTAGATGGCCTCTATAGACTATCACCTGTAATGCTGTCGTCCTTAAAGAGCCAGTGAACCTAAAACCATTTGTTATGTTTTAAAAGTGGTAATATGTTTTATATGATCGTCAGCATAGTAATCTATAGTTACTAAAATAACCCCGTGATTTAGAACAAAAAGGGGTAAAATCAATATGTTTTTGCCGTTCTCCCCCAAAGCACTATGTGAACGTTCCACTCTGCTGTGAAGGCAGGTGCAGGTTTTGTTTTTCGTGACTTCTGAGTGCCTCAGAAAAGGCACTCGGATGTCGTGAAAATAAGTCACCTGATGGGACCTGATCGGAGTAGGCTAATAGTACTAGGTGATAGTTCATAGTCTAGTACTAGGTGGGACTGTACGACATACCTTTTGGCATCTCTTTGCCGCATTTATTTTAGTCTGGAGAAATGTATTCACAATGCCTACAAGTGCACCTGTCAAAACGGGTGAATGGCATTGATTTATGCTATAATCGGTGGGGTGTAGAATGAATCAGTGGAGTGGTTTATTATTATATTTATTTATTATATAAATTATTATATTTATAATATTTCTAATTGTGTAACTCGGCTCGTCAAACATTGATAGAAACATTTAAAAATATTTTTCAAAGGATTACATGAAAACATACTGATTACATTTTTACGAAAATAACTTCACCTGCATTTGTATCGTAGTGGAACGTTCACATAGTGTTTTGGGGAGAATGGCAAAAACATAGGATTTTACCCCTTTTTTTCTAAATCAGTGTTATTCTAGTAACAGTGATAAAATGGCATAGATTACTATGTTGACAATCATATAAGACATATTACCACGTCTTATATTACCACGTGCAAGTGGTTTTGGGTTCATTGGCTCTTTAAAGGTCCTGAAACATGTGACCCTCTGTGGCTGTGGCTGAACTTTCTGTTGTGCATTGTGTAGGTTACAGAGTCGTCTGTTGTGTGTTGCCTAGGTGACAGGGTTGGCTGCTGTGTGTTGCCTAGGTAACGGTCAGCTGTTGTGTGTTGCCTAGGTGATAGTGTATGGCTGTTGTGCGTTGCCTAGGTGACAGAGTTCCTGGGTGTTTCCATGGAACTGGGCTGTTTCCTGGCCGGGGCGCTGCTCTCCTCCCTTGGTCACATGGTCACCACTGAGGTCATGGGATGCATCGAGCCAATCAGAGACTTCCTTGCCATCATCTTCTTTGCCTCCATCGGTGAGAGGTCATCTATGTTAATGCGTGAGGTTGTGACTTTACAATCCCCAACCACAGCGCTGCGGAAGATGACCACGGTGTGTGTGTTTGTGTGTGTGTGTGTAGGTCTCCATGTGTTCCCCAGCTTTGTGTTGTATGAGCTGACGGTTCTCGTGGTGTTGACCCTCTCTCTCGTCATCATGAAGGTATGACCAGACTCCTTCCCTCTATGCCCCCTGTTTTTTATCAGACCCCATTATTTTGTTATACTTTCATACTTTTCATAATTTCATTTGTACAGTTTTCTGCATCTGCTTTCACACAAATCGTTTAAAGCCAGTCGATATCGGCCTGTAGTATCAAAGTCCCTGTCCAAGTACTAAGTACTAAGTGATTAGCAACCTTTTAAAGACCTTTAAAACGTTGACAAAAAAGTATGCATTTTTATAAATTGTATGTGTAAAATATAGAAACGTGGAATTTATATCCAAAGAATGTACATCATATATTTAATATGCCTAACGTATCTAAACGGCCCAAATGCTACAACATTGCACATTCAATTTAAATATGAAAACCCCTCTGCTAGTTCCTGATGGCCGTGCTGGTGCTGTCGGCCATCTTGCCTCCTTGTTCCCGCCACATCCGCTGGGTGGTGTCAGCTGGTCTGGCACAGGTCAGTGAGTTCTCCTTCGTCCTGGGAAGCCGCGCACGCCGCGCTGGCATCATCTCAAGAGAGGTAAGTAGCACAAGCCTAGCATTACAATGAGTTATATCAGTAAACATGGCGCTACCTAGCCTAGCAAGCTAGCCAGCATTACAATGAGTTATATCAGTAAACATAGTGTTACTTAGCCTAGCAGGCTAGCCTACATTACAATGTGTAATGTGTCATTAAGCATGTGTAGCGTTGCAAGTTAGAGTGTCTGATGGGGTGTTCATAGTGTTGGTGATTCTCTGGTCTACAGGTGTACTTGCTGGTGCTGAGCGTCACCACCCTCAGCCTCCTATTGGCTCCTCTCCTCTGGAGGGCCACAACGCACAGGTGGGGGATGCGGACTCAGCGCAAAACACTCACCTGAGCAAGCCCCCAGAACACTCACCTGACCACGCCCACAACACTCACCTTGACCAACTGGCCACACCCACAACACTCTCCTGACTATGCACCTAAAACGCTCAACTGACCACGCCCACAACACTCACCTGACCACCTGACCAAGCCCTCTGGAACTCTCACCTGACCACGCCCCCAGATCACTCACCTGACCACACCCACAAACACTCACCTGGAACAACTGACTACGGCCAAAACTCTCCCCTGGCCACATCCCCAAAACACTCACCTGGACCACGCCCATAACACTCACATGACCATGTCCACAAACGCTCACCTGAATACGCCCATTTGACTTAGCTAGAAGCGCTGCTGCTTGGCTACTAGTGTTTCTGAGTAGCTAGCAGTATCACTGCTTAACCAAGTAGTGTTGCTGTTTAGCCAGTAACTTAGATGTTTATCTACTACCCAGTGTTTGTTTGTCATCCTGGATAACCTCAGGGTACAAATGTGATCCTGTGAGGTGTTATAACAAACCTCAGACACATTCATCTTGGTTCCACCTTGGTTCTAAATACTAGCTGGGTGGGGGAACTGAATGCGGAATTTATGGCTGCTAAGTAAATAAGGCACATACCTCTCCCTAAGTTATGTTTAACACCTCCCAATGAACCTTTGAAAGGAGATGCAAATGTTACACAAATGCAAGGCTGTTGTCTTTCAACACAGCTTCATGTATGTGGTGGACAAACGTCTACCTGTATGTAATGTTTGTCCAACAGAGTACTGACTTGCAAAAAGGGTTTTATTTATGTATTTCTCTTCATATATATGTACGTCTTGAAAACATAACATTTGTATTATAAAAATGCACTTTTGCCCAATATGTCTTAAAACAGCCTTTGGTTGTGTTTATTGCTGTTCCAAACACCTGGTCCAACTTCTTTATTTTCTGATCCGATATCATCGATTTGTTTTGTTGTGTTCTGTGGAGATTGCAGATATTAAAGGGCTTATCTGTGTTTACTTTCATTTCATTGTTATGTGATGAGCTGTAGACTTTCCAACGCTGTACAGCTTATAGCCTACAATGTTTACAACTCACTAGACTATTTATAAGGCTGATCAATTGAGTAAATATCCCTATTTACTATAGTGTGACTTTGTCCTTTTTTTCTTTTTCAAACTGTTCTTAAGTTGGAATTCAATTACTTAATGTTTTTGCCTTTTTTATTTGTGGGCCGATATCTTTCTTTACAAAGTATTAAATTGGAAGGTATGAAAATGTTGTCATGCACAAAAATAACATAATAAAAAATGTATTGACGAAGGTGTGAAGATTAAGATGAGAACATGTTTTATAGTTGCTTTGTGGTTTATGTTCTCTGGTTTGATACACACTGATTCCACTAGAGGACAGCGTTTCACTAAAGCCTGGTCATTCATTGGTATATTTTACCACCATCTCAGTCTAATTCCTTTCATTTTACGTATTGACAGTTTAAATAAAATATGAATATTGTGATAAAATTTCAACCAACCAATGTTGGTTGGTCTTTGATGAGTGTGTGTTTTTGTGTGTCAACCATAGACTGTAAAAGGTTTTAACTTATAGAAAACATATAAAATGTGTATAAACATATTTAAAGGCTAGTGAGTGAGTGATTTATATTGTGAATATTATTTCTCAATAGTAAGGTTTAAACTCCAAGATGAAGTTCAATTTAATGTTGACGGTCGATGTTAGAACCCCACTAGAAATGTTCTCTAGGAATAACACTCAAATATGTTCTTCCTGCTCTGAGGAGGGAGAGGATACTGAAGACACTTTACAAATACATAAATAAAGTGAAGGGTGAGGACACGGTCCATCCACTAGATGGCATTGTTATAACAACTCCAAGGTTTTCCAAGAATCACTCCTGTCTGGCGAACCAACTCGGATCAGAGCAGTACACACTCTTCAAAACTAAACAGTCAAAGCGACCTCACCAACATCACATCACTCACTTGGATGTAGGATTTAGGGTTTGAGGCATCATACGTTTGCATTAGTGTTGTGAATAAGGGAATGGCACTCACCTAATGAAACTTTTCCCCTTCGAGGCAATGGTTAGGGTGAGTGTAATGAGAGCGTGTGTGTCTACCTGGGTTTAAGGATGGCTCTTCTGGGGAAAATTAACTGCGTTTTAGTATTGGCATGTTGCTCTGCGTTAACGTTTGGCGACCCAACCACCTGCGATGAAGTGCGCAAAGTTTTCCAGCTCAAGCAAATCGGACCTTTGAAATTAGTTCCCTCAAGCCCAAGAACAGGTATGTTTACGTTTTGTCTTCTTAATAGAAGAAACACCATTTAATGTACAATTTTTGTATCGGCAGGCTGCTTGCACGCCATGGGGAATCTTTTTATAAATAAATATAAAATATTCGTCTTATTTTCCACAGGCACGATCTGTGACGATCAATCGTAATACGATCTAATTATCTGTACACCAGAGCGATATCAAGGTTGTGTTTATTTTCATAATTTCAACCAATCAAAGAAAATTTCTATTCCAAAACAAAATCTTGAGTGTGGAAGACTGAATGAGGGTGATAAAGACCATTATTTATTATCACAGCTGCTGGCTTTTGGCAACGTGTGTTAGTGCAGTATTGCAGTACGAGCCCTATCTCATGTGTACCTGGACGTGCTTGGACAGCTGTGTTGACCTACCTGCTGAGGTGGGGTCATTATTGTGTTGCTTAATGATCGGTATGATGTTTGAAACGGACAATATCACGTGGTGGGACCACCATAAAACAGAATAGATCAAAGCACTTCTTTTAATAGACTTACAGTCTTATTAAGACTGTAAGTATGCTTATTTATAATCTTTGCTATGTAAATAGACTTAATTTATCATAACCTTTTCTCATAGTCATATAAAAAAAGGAAAGAAATACAAATTTAACATTTAACAACTAACATTTCCTTTTGGATCTGGGTAGCCATCAATCAAGGCTCTTCATGTGCCTTGATTCCCTCCTCTGGCTAACATGTGCAATTGATGTAAATCATGTGGGGGTCCAGTAATATTCCTGTATGAGTAATCCTTCTTAATCCTCCCGTCAGTAGCCAACACCTCGTCTTCCAAAGCACAGACTTCTGTTTGAAACTACAACCCCTAACTTGGCTGCCAGCCCTAAACTGGGTCCTGAGTACCGGAGCACTTTAACTCAAGAACTGGACTTGAACTTTACATGTACCTAAGTACTGCCATTTTGGCTGACGTTATGCTTTTGCTCCACTCCTTTTGAAAACAAACAGCAGATGTTTTTACTTCATTACCTGTTGCCTGATATTGTTACAAAAAGGACACACGGTACACTGAGTTTGTTCACCTGTTGAACTCGTTTGTTCAGTTTGATATCGCGGACAATAAGGGACCATTAGGACGGACACAATTGGACCATTGTGGCTTGATCAACAGGTTTATGCTCCAAGGATGGACTGTATTTACACATATAGTGCACTACATTACTTGACATTTATTTATCAGACGCTTTTGTCCGAAGCGACTTACAGTAAGTGCATTCAACAATGAATATATAATCCAAAAAAGTGCAAAAATCATGCAAGTCACATTAATCAAATAAGCAGCTACTTCAAGTGCTACTTATTTTGAGATAGAAACAAGACATTAAAACAGGACATATAAACAAGACATAGAAAATGATTTTATGACCATGAATGATACTTTTACTTAAAGTAAATGTTATTTAGTATAGTAGTATATGAAATGAGTATGCTACTTTATTCATCACTGTAAATATGTTGTAGTAGTTTATCCGACACCTTATCCAAAGTGACTGTATGGATTAATCATTAGGGAGCCGGTTGGGTTTAGGGGGCATCTTGCTCAAGGATGCCTAGAACACTGGACATTCCAGGCTTGAACCCAGAACCTTTCAGCTGGGAGTGGACACTCCAACCACTAGAACCATCCCGCCCTCCAACTAGATCTAATAGTCACAATAAAACCAACTGCCAGCTCTCAGAGACCCACATCAGGGAGTCCTTACTCCACGTTAGCTCCCGCTCAGGAGCAGTGGATGTTGGGCAATCACCTAGCAGGAGGTCTATCTCTCCGCACCCAGAAGCAGGCTACTGGTGCTGGGCTGAGGAAGACTGGGGGAAGTATTTAGGTTAAGAAAGCGCTACCCACTGTGCTCTCGTCCTCTTATCTGGAAGGGCTGGCATTCCTCAAGCTGCGCTCATCGCCTAGCGGTGATAGCGGTTAGCAGTGGCTAGCCCCCCGCTGGTGCTAACAGGCGTTCACATTCTGCCTCAACATGTTGTGTGGAGCCAGTTTTCACACACACACACACACACACACACACACACACACACACACACACACACACACACACACACACACACACACACACACACACACACACACACACACACACACACACACACACAAACGTGCATGTGTTAAAGATGTTTAGTTTCCCCCCGTCTGCTCAAAATTCACACAGTGTCAGTGTGGTGGGAAGTATGAGAAGGCGATCAAGTTTTGGCTCAAGAGCTCTTCTGACAAGTGGACACGACGTGTTAAGACCTGCAGCTTGCACACTACTACGTGATATTCTATAACTCTCATACATTCTGAGGTAAAAGACATGCATTTCTTTACATTCAGTACATTTAATATACACAATACTTGCATGTCTAAGATCAATTTGGCGAAGATACAAATATCCCTAAATTGAAGTCCTACTGAAATCCTTTCCACCTCTGGTCAGAGGTCTGACTATTTGACCAGACCTCTCTTAAAGGGGCCAGGACCAGCCCCTCAATCGGCCAAGAGGTACTGTGTTCGATCCCCAATGTCTGCAGCCTACCTTGAGCAAGATGCCCTAACCCCTACCTGCTCCTTCACTTTTTTCTTTACTTGCCAACTCCTGTCATGTTTATCTCAATGTGATGTCACTTCCTGACACCTCTCTTCACCATGCTGTCCCAGCGTCCGGGCTCCAGATGTGTGTGTCCAGGAACCAGACCTGCTGCACTAGGAAGATGGAGGAGCGCTACCAGCTGGCAGCCCGCCAGGACCTCCTCACCCTCCTCCACGCCTCCAGCTCCTATCTGCGCCTCCTCCTCTCCCGCCACCTCAACGCCTTACAAGGTCTGGGTCCTAGTGTGTGTGTTTATGTGTTTTTTGTCAGTCTGTTTTTGTTTGTGTTTGCGTGTGTAGGTATGTGTGTGTTCTTGTAAGTCTGTGTGTGTGTATGTTTGTTTGTGTGTTATTTTTCTCCCAAGTTTGTGTGTGTGTTTGCTTGTAAAGGTGTGTTCTTAGATGTGTGTGTTTGTGTGTATAGGTGTGTGTGTGTGTGTGTGTGTGTGTGTGTGTGTGTGTGTGTGTGCGTGTCAAAGTGCAGTGCACTTATAAAATAAAAACCAGATATAATATTTTACAGTTGAAGGTTGGGTCTTTATGTATGTAATTGCATGTGTGGCATGGGATGTTGTGTATGTGTGTGTGTGTGCTTGTGTTTCTAAGCATGTGCGGTGGGTTTGGAGTGTGTGTGGGTTGTGTATGTACACACTGTAGAGTAAACCAGAGCGACCATCCTCCCACGAAGACCAGCTAATGGCTAGCTCATGGGATGTGAGTCAATATCAGTCTATAGCACAGTTTACAGTCACTTTTGAAGATCTGAAATAAACTGGAAACCATGGCAGGAAAGGCGAAGCAGGCCGTCTGATAACGTGTTGTTTGATTTATTTGGAGGAGAGGTGCATATAATCTTTGGTTGGTGTCTCTCTCAATGGCACCTTGGCTCTGTTACCAGGCAGGGCTGATGAATTGAACTAGCAACCCTCCAGGGTCCAAGTGTTGTTCCATCATCTGTGTATCATGTGTTCCTCGTTGCTGCCCAGCTCATAAGCACTACAGAAGACACTCAGCCCAACCCCTCCCCTCTTGTTTGTGTTCTTCTTCTCTGCTTACATGAGTGGGTCTGTGAGCCCTCGTCATCCCCTGCCAGGTGTTTTGATCTCAGACCCTAACGATGGTAATCTAAGGTAATCAGGACGGCGGCCCGCATCTCCATGACAACTTGTTTAGATGTTGAGACCTTGCCCTCCTTATCCCCGACAGACAGACTATAGCAGCAGAGTGAGAGAGAGAGAGAGAGACAGGCCAAGACTTGTCTCTCCTGTCTACGTGATCCCTGTAGCTGCATCCCGCGAGCAGCTATCGGCTATCCAGTGTGCAGACTAAGCAAATGTTTTTGGAGAGACGCAGAGCGTCGGACTTATGATGAACTGTCTGAGGCATATCATTAAGTCCAATTCTCTTTAACGACCTCTCTCTCTATCTTGATCTCTCTCTCCCTGTCCTGATCCCTCCATCTGTCTCCCTCCATCTCTGTCTCTAACTCTCTCCCTCGATCTCTGTCTCTAACTCTCTCCCTCTCTCAGTCTATCTCTCTATCTCTGCCTGGGTCTAAAGATATCCCACCATGCCGTGGTGTTGGGGGGTTAGCAGGCTGAACCCAGTGTTTTGGCTGTGGTTTCAGACCAAATATCTGCTGAGTCATGATCCCAGCAGTTTGGCCCTCCTGAACCCCTGGGCACGCTATAGTGACAGGCCACACTCTTTAAATATCTAAAAGTGTGTTTTTCACTGCCTCCACCACCCAGTGAAGAGCTGTGGGAGGCTGGTGGCTACAGTGGCTGCTAGCAGCTACTGCGAACACTCAAGTATGAAGGGAACTCGGAATAACTGCCAGTACGCATTCCTGCCAAACCAAACGCACCTCCTCTTCCTCTTCCTCCCCCTCCTCCTCCTCCTTCTTCTCCTCCTGGTGTACGCTTGTTATGCGTACAAATGCAAATGCAAGAAAGTATGCATGCAAATGGACACGCACACACACAAACACACAAACACGTATCAATGCACATGGACACACAGACACACATGCTCGGACAAAGTAGGGTCAAGTAAAAGAAGGATATCATTTTGAACTCTATTTGCTCCATACTTTCCCCATACATGAATTAAGCGGGGATGGCAACCTGCATGTTGCTCTACAAACACCGGTTAACTGAAGGAATGTAAACAGCTCAGATCCCTGATGCTCTGGCCTGCTCTCCTCCCATCACCACCTACATCCCTCTGCCACGACACATGACATGCAGACCCATGTGTGGAGGAGGAGGACAAGGAAGAGGAGGGAGGAGGGAGGAGGGAGGTGGAGTAGGGTATTTTGACCCTCCTCTCTCACGGGGTGCTGGGGTAGTGGTGCTCAGTTGCCATGGACAGAGGACAAACCACTCCCACCCTGGCCCCCCTCCTGAACGATGGAGACAGAACGGACAAAGGGAGCTCATAAGCTGGGGAGCATAAAATATGTCCTCTCCAATGATGACCTCCGACCCCTATCCGTCTTCTTCTACTGTCTAGTCTCTATGGCGGGAATAGAGTCATCTGGTTGGTTTAAAGAGAGAGAGGGAGACAGGAGAAAATATATCTACAAGCAACAACTAACAAGCCAAGTGCTCTGTCTCCCAAGACTGTATCTTAGAAACAGGAAGATTTAATGTTTAATTTAAGGCAAAAATATGTTGTTTGACCATTACAGTACTGTTATACTGTGTGTGTCCATATTGTATACAAGTAATCTGTTGTTGTTGACGTGTCAACTCTTCATCATCATCACCACCAGACTGTTGCTAATCCCTGCTGTGCTGAGTGGTCGGGAGTAGTAGTAGTCAAGTGGTTTTGGGTGTTTGACTGCCATCTCAAAGGTTCTCGTCCGATCCCCAATGTCCACAGTCCACCTGTAGGCATTGTGGAGCAAGATGCCCCCTACCTGCTCCTCAATGACATGTATCTGAACTCGCTGTACGTCACTTGGGATAAAATAATATGAATGGTGGTGGTTATAACTATAGGTGGAAGTTACACGGAATCTAGTTTTAGCACGCTACGGGGCTACCAGTCAAGGCGTCTGTAATCCAAGTCTATTGCCGTCTCTGTGATCTGTGGATAGCCACGGCTCGCGTTCCTTACGACGCACGTGCCAGTGAGTCTCCACATGAAGAAGATGCTTTGATTGTGGTCTGATCTGAGAGGACAGGAAACGTAGGGTTAGACCACTTTAGAAAACATTTTATAGATGCTTTTAATTTGACACTGTCAAACACTGCTGTGTTTGGGTCTGTTATCTCTTGTTATCTCTTGTTTTCTCTCTCTCTCTCTCTCTCTCTCTCTCTCTCTCTCTCTCTCTCTCTCTCTCTCTCTCTCTCTCTCTCTCTCTCTCTCTCTCTCTCTCTCTCTCTCTCTCTCTCTCTCTCTCTCTCTCTCTCTCTCTCTCTCTCTCTCTCTCTCTCTCTCTCTCTCTCTCTCTCTCTCTCTCTCTCTCTCTCTCTCTCTCTCTCTCTCTCTCTCTCTCTCTCTCTCTCTCTCTCTCTCTCTCTGACCAGACCCTAACACTTCCATACGGGTTCTGCTACCCCACTCTATCTTCTCTACTTCTTTTCACATTCCAAGTGACCGCTGAATCCACCTCTTGAAGAGCTCATTAGAACAACAGTGCTGATGTCACCCAACAGAGAACCAGTTCACCCTCACTAATTCCCCGTCCCAGAGCGGCCCTCAGATGAAATGCTCACACAGGAGACACATGACTTTTACCAACCAAGTCTTTTGTGAATCAGCTTCAGAAGCCGGAAGCCGGTCTGAAGGCATTTATGTCCCTCCGTGCTCACCATACATGTGCTGGTCTTGGTTCTGTAGTGGAGGCCCTGACTGACTAATCTAGCCAGAACAACACCGTGTGTGTGTATTTATGTGAGTGTTTGTCTTGTGTGGGTGCGTCCTTCGGTGGATGGATGTGTTTGTGTGGTTGTGCTTGACTTAAAACGTTTGTGTATGTGACTGCAATAAAACGTGAGTAAATTTGTTTGAGAAAGACAGCGTGTGTGTGTGTGTGTGGTGTGTGTGTGTGTGAGATCGGTGCAATTTTATTAACCAAAAGGTTTTAGCCTTAAGCAGAGTCAAACCAACTCAACAAGCTTTATTAAATGAAAATAACAAAAATACACAAACTAGATTCATGAGGCCCTTGAGATGACCTGTATGATACACAAGCATCAAACCACACTCCATCTGGATTTAATCTAAAACAATGAGAGAGAGAGAGAGAGAGAGAGAGAGAGAGAGAGAGAGAGAGAGAGAGAGAGAGAGAGAGAGAGAGAGAGAGAGAGAGAGAGAGAGAGAGAGAGAGAGAGAGAGAGAGAGAGAGAGAGAGAGAGAGAGAGAGAGAGAGAGAGAGAGAGAGAGAGAGAGAGAGAGAGAGAGAGAGAGAGAGAGAGAGAGAGAGAGAGAATAAAGTTGAATTCCAGGAATAGAGAGGTTATGACCTCATAAACGTTGACTGGATTTGAGTATTTCTTTAATTCTTTGCAATGCTACGAATTAAGACATTTTATGAGACATTTTAAATAGCCTCTGGTAAACAAAGCAAGTAACATTTTGGCTTCAAAAGTACGTTTGACCGATATATTAGACAGCATTCTGGGTGTCTTTCTGAACTTCACATCCTTGTCTAGAAAGAGCTGCACCACAAGACTCGGTAATGATATAATTACCCTCAAGCTGTTGTTCCCCTTCACTCCTGCTTTTAAAAGGCTGGCGACGGGGACAGCGGTGACTACAACAAAACAACGGCTGTGACATAATAACTTAATGAGATCTCCAGCGATGCTTTCCAAAGCACAATGTAAATTGGAAGCAGAAGTTTCTGGTTTAGTCATTGTGCTGCTGTTTAATTTGCTGTACACATCTTTACCTACTCCATATTGGATTTCCTCTATGTTTACGAGCCATACAATTACTTCTTGTTGTTGTGCCTTTATGGACAGGAGAGTTAGGACGGACAGGAAAGTGGGGCTGAAAGAGCGGGAGGGAATGACACGTAGCATAGGTGCACATGTGGGAATCAAACCTGCAGTCGCTACAGTCGGCCACCAGATTGCCACAGAGCTACTGTTAGCTGTTAGCTGTTATCCATCAGGGGGAGGACAGGGAGCTAACAACCAGAATGAGAGAAGGATGGAGGGAGAGAACGATTGAGGGAGATTTGGGATGGAGCCAAGCTCTTTAGCTAGAGGAGGAAGATGAGGAGGATTTGTAGAGAGATGATTAGTCAGTCAACAATGCATATTGCTCATGTCTCCTAAGACACTGGCGAGCTGTTGAATTAGGCATGCTGATAGCATTGCCACTGTAGCACATTAGCAGTGTCGCTATAGTATGCTCATAGAGCCACTCCGGCACTCTAGCAGTCTGTTAGCAGCATGGTAGCAACACCGATGCACCAGGCTATGAGAAGGGCCAGTATAGCATGTTAGCAAAGCTGCTATGCGAGCACAGTTTCATCCCTGCACTCCAGCTAATTATATATCTGTGGTCATATTTTCCTCAAAAACATTTTCCTCTTCTCTGACATTGTGCAATTTTGGACCATTTGTGGTTCTAGTAACAGCACAATATACAATGTGTTTCTTTATGTATGTGCTATAAAAATATATGAAAATATATAAAACACATTTATAATCTGTGCCAGACTGCTCTGATTTCACATTCTATGTTGAGCAACTACTGACATTTAGTATCATTATCGTGATGGAGAGAGAGCTAAGTACACAATACTTTATAATATATTTAGACATAAAGTACAAATACACACACGTTCTCTGTCAGCCTTTCAATGTGGAGTTATGTGCAAAAACACAGACTTGGACGTCTGTTGCTTGTGTGTGTGTGTGTGTGTGTGTGTATATGCGCGCGCATGTGCGTGCATGTGTGCGTTGTGTGTTCTGAGCAAAGGCTCGTGTTGTCTCTCCAAGCAGGACATGTAAAGCTCTGACAGTTTGACAGGAACTGACACCTGATGTCTTCCTCTGTGGTATTAAACCAGCACTGGGTTGTACGACTTCAGAAGAGATGTCAACTTAGAATAAAACTCTTCTCGTTACTTATGATTCAAATCTGTCCTGACCAAACCACACCACTGAGGTCTTATTAAATAAAGCAAGGGGGGAGAAGAACAAGTTGTCTGGAGATGGTCTAATAAATGTAATGTATTAGCGTCTGCTCTCTGGATCTCATTATATTAAACAGTAGGAATATAGATACAGACAATTGTATCAGTATTCATGTTGATACTAGAACTGTATCAACATGAACAACAGTAATGTTCCTATCCTATTGTTTAATTTCAGCAAAGAGATGGAGTCTCGTTTCTGTCTGTTAAGATATTCTCTCAGAACCGCTGAAAGAATCTGTCATTCCTCAAGGAGGCACTTCCTCTCCCCAGAGATTAACACACACACACACACACACACACACACACACACACACACACACACACACACACACACACACACACACACACACACACACACACACACACACACACACACACACACACACAGTACATCTGTCTGTCACACCCAGCAGGTATAATGATATAATTGTGCAGGTCTGGGTTCTGTCTGGAGTCTGGGTTTGGACTGACATACAGACAGACAGACCGATAGATCTGTCTGTGTCTGCAGACTCCATCTACTCCCTGCTTAAAATACTGGTCCTAAAACTGCAGTGGTTTACCCCCTCACAATGCTTCCTTTTAACTTTTAAAAGCATTCCTTTGAACGTATAGGTGAGGTGTTCAGTTTTTGAACGAGATTGAAACTCTGTTTATAAAGGTGATTATTAAGTCTTGTAACAGAGAGTGAACTGCTGTTGTTAGCCCAGCAGTTGTGTTGGATTGACTTGTGCACTTTGATGTTTGGTTTATCTCAGCTCTACTGATGAATTTAGAACACACTTTTGATGTACATAACCATGTTTTTCAGATTCGTACCCTACACACTGTCCAGTTGTTTAAAAGAAAAACTAGGTTGTGCAACAGTTGAAATTTTCTTGCAACTAGCCAAACTTGATTATAATATCTGATTGTTCTCAGCCTCACTTCTAAGTTGCTTTGTGTATTAATTGAAATCTGTTTCCAGTGTAGTGGTCTAATATTGTATTGGTCGATAACTGTTAGCGTCAAGCATGCAAACTGCTAGCTTGCAGCATGCTAACAGCTTCTGTCAAGTGTGGTAACTTCAAGCGTCCAGCGTGCAGCACACAGGCTCGATTCACTGTTATTGAAAGCTCCACTGTGATAATATTATCCCACTCCGGCCCATTAAAGCCTGTGGTCTCTTAATCGAGATCTCTCTCTCCGCTACCATTTCATGTGTGTCTGTGTATACATATCTGGGTTTATCCAAATGATTATGTGTTGTGTGTGTGTGTGTGTGTGTGTGTGTGTGTGGGTGTGGGTGTGGGTGTGGGTGTGTTTGGATATGAACATAGGCCATTTACACATGGTCTCTACTTTGTATGTCTTAGCTTGCATGCGTGCGCATGTTGGCATGCAGGTTTCCGTGTGCGTGTACCTGTGTGTGTGTGTGTGAGTCTATAGATATGTGTATATATTTATATACATATCTATATGAAGAGACTCTGGTGTGTTTAACCAACACATGTTCAGAAGTACACACACACACACACACACACACACACACACACACACACACACACACACACACACACACACACACACACACACACACACACACACACACACGTATTAAAGGCTGGCTTCACTGTAGAGCTCTGATCTCTGAAGCGAACCCTGGAACAGATCCTCAAATATTGACTTTATACCTTTTACCTTGAGAGGATGGGGAGAGAGAGGAAAGGGGCAAGGGAGAAAGGCAGATGGAGGGTGAGAGGGAGGGAGAGAGAGAGAGAGAAAGGGATGGGGAAAGATGGAGGAGGGATAGAGAGAGGGAGGAGCTGAGGAATAAATTGGTAGAGAGGGAGGTGGGATGGAGAGGTGAGGGGTTGAATAAGAGAGAGGGGGAAGAGAGAAAGGGAGGGATGGAGAGAGAAGGAGTGAGAGTTAGAGATGGAGGGAGGGATGAAGGGAAAGCGAGAGATTAGAAAAAGAAGATTTTTTGTCATTGGCAGTACTATGAAATGATTTGTGATCTCTGCATTAAACCCATCACAAGGGCTAGGAGCAGTGGGCAACCACAGTGCTGCGCCCAGGTACCGACTCTAGGTCTAGAGAGAAGGATGATAGGGAGAGGAGGAGAGATGGGGGGAGAGAGGGACGAAGGGAGGGATGAAGGGAGGGATATAGTGTAAATATCACTGCTAGAGAAGTAGAAAGAGAGGGACTGAAAGAGCGAGAGAGAGACTGAGAGACTGTTGAAGTGGGCTGGGTGAGGCTCTTTTTAAAAGGGCCTGACGGCTGTAGTCAGCAGTTTGTTTGTGTGTGTGAGCGTGCGTGTGTGTGTGTGTGTGTGTGTGTGTGTGTGTGTGTGTGTGTGTGTGTGGTTATGCTGTTCAGAGCTGCAAGGAGGGGTATTAGCATGGAGGAGGGGGAGATAAGGAGCGTCCCGGGCTAACGCAGCACTACACACACTCACATGATGGCTTGACTATATTGTAGCTCCTCTGCTCCTCCCCTCTTCGCCTCTCTTATCCTCTCCTCTCATCTCACCTCCTCTGCTCGCCTCCTCACCTCTCATCTACCCCACTTACCCTCTCCTTCCATGCTCTGTGTGTGTGTGTGTGTGTGTGTGTCAGTCCAGAGTGTGTGTGTGTGTGTGTGTGTATGTGTGTGTGTGTGAGTGTGTGTGTCTGTGTGTTTTAACACCTCCATGCAGACCCTGTCTGTATCCTCTAACAACGCTCCCTTCATTCAGGAGAACCAGGGGAACAATCTCACGTCTCTGTTTCTCAGCCCCCCGACCCCGCCTACCACCATACCTACACCGCACCTACCCCACCCCCCACACACACTTCTGCACCCACCTAGCCCCCCCCCAAACTCACACACACACATAGACACACACATACACACACACCTTGCTAGCCCCCCCCCCCACACACATAGACACACACAGACACACACACACCTTTGGTAGCCCCCCCCCACACACACACACACATAGACACACAGACACACACACACATCTTTGTTAGCCCCCCACACACACATAGATACACACAGACACATATAGACACACAGACACACACACACACACCTCGCTAGCCCCCCCCCACATACACACACACACATAGACACACAGACACACACACACACACACCTCGCTAGCCCCTCCCCCCACACACACACACAGACACACACACACACACACACACACACACACACACACACCTCGCTAGCCCCCCCCCCCCCCACACACTCACACTTAAGTAAATGGAGTTAACATTGTTCCTATAAATGTTTTTCTATTCCCCTACATAGACACATTTGTGCACAAACATGAGTTACTGTACAGTATGTGTTTTACTGTGTGTGTTGCATGTACTGTGATTTACTCTATTTTTAGTGTTCTTGTGTTTATCTCAGTTTGACTACCTGACTATTACCTAACTGAACACACACGCAATCACGCACGCACACACATACTGGAATACTAATCAACAGACTCCAAACGTTTTAGCGGGGTGAGCTAACTTTAAAAACCTAAACACCTTCTAAGTGGAAGTTTCTTCAGTGAGGAGAACACAGAGCCGGTCTTAAAAGCCACCGTTTGAGGGATATTGGCCAGTTGGGTTTAAACTCGTTAAAATGTCTGAGTCAACCACCTCTTTACTTCCAGTGACTCCATGAGCAACTCTCCTCCTTTCCTCTTAGCTCCACCCCTCATCTCCTGCTGTCTTCTTCTCTCCACTCTTCTTCTCTTCTCTCCTCCTCTCCTCTTATCTCCTCTGCTCCCACCTCTCCTCCTCCATCTCATCTCCTCTCCTCTTATATCCTTCTCTCCTCTTATCTGCTCTCTTTCCATCTCTTCTCCTCCTTCGTTCCTCCTCTCCTCTCCTCTCCTCTCCTCTTCGTTCCTCCTCTCCTCTCCTCCCACCTCTCCTCCACCCTCTCCTCTCCTCTTCCCATCCTCTTCTTTTCTCCTCTCCCCTTGCTCTCTTCTCTTCTCCCCTTCCTCTCCTATTCCTTCCTCCTCCCCTCTCCTCTCCACTCTTCTCCCTTTCTTGCCCCCTCCTTTCCTCTCTTCTCAACTCCTCTCTGTAACTACAATGTGTGTTAGACTCGTTAAAATGTCTCTTTAGTCCCAGTGACTCCATTAACTCCAGACACTGTTTGTTCTCAAAACTCTGCTGTCTTCTTAAAGGGGATGTAGCGAGCGTTTCAACCCTTTAACTGTCTTAATGAGAAGGTTCAGGGCTGTTCCCTCCCTGTAACTCACCTTCATCTGCTGCCTCACTGGGAATGAGTCATCCCCTGTAGGCCCTGGCTCTGCCTATCAGACATGTCCCTGCTTTGTCCAATTAGAGGTGAGCGGTCCCTTCCTCTCCCTATCAAATCAGAGATCCCTTGCTCGACCAATGTCACAGGTCCCTGGTTTACCGAATGAAATGTCAGAGATCCTTTCTTCTTCTTGTCCGAGGTAAGGTCCCTGCTTAAACCTGTCAGATCTCAGATCTCCCCTGCTGTGTCCAATCAGGAGACAGAGGTCCCCTACCTCACCCTATCAAATGTTGGCTTGTCTTGTGTTGTGGTGGTGGGGGTCCGTTCACAGGAAATGAATGGACATCTCTTCCAGCGTTGCTGTGGTCGTCGGTCGCCATGACGACACTCTGATCATACAGGACAAAGAGGAACCGTCTGGAACTTCCAGATGCTTCAAACCAAACCACATGAATGTGTGTCTGTGGTCATGTTGCCATCACAATATCACAACACTATGTCCCCCCTTTGTGTCGCAGTAATATGAGCATTACCCCATTTGTCTGTTAGTATGTCTGTCTATCTGTCTGTCCACCTGTGTCTGTGTTTCTGTCTCTGTTCACCTGCCTGGCTGAGTATCTGTCTGTATGTCACTCTTTATGTATGTCTGTCTATGTGTTAGTCTGTCGTCTTTCTGTCTGTCTGTCTTTCTGTCCATCTTCCTGTGTGTGTGTGTGTGTGTGTGTGTGTGTGTGTGTGTGTGTGTGTGTGTGTGTGTGTGTGTGTGTGTGTGTGTGTAATATGTCTGGCAGTTTTATCTTCATGCTGTGTGCTAAATGTTGCATTCCTCTGTGACACACACACGCTCACACGCACACAGACGCACACGCACACATAACCACACATAGAGGGAGGGGAAGAGATTATGTAGATGTCCAAGTATGAATGCCGCATTCTTGTTCCATTTGTAGCTTTTCCCGTTAAAACCGAATACGTTGCCCTCTGGTGGTGGAAACATGCAAAACATGTTTACTTATTACTTTCTATGCTTCCAATAATGTTGTAAGTACTCTCATATATTTTTTTATACATTTACTTTTTATATTTAAATATTTCATCTTACAGTAGGTGTAACATTGTTTCCATAGTGATGTATGAGAGAGCTAAATAAGACACAGAGAGAACATATTTAGTAGAGATGGATAGAAATAAACAAAATATGAAATATATGTATCTATGGATAGATAGATAGAAAGCACAAGACATTTTTTTCATTTGATAAAGATGAGAGAGAGAGAGAGAGAGAGAGAGAGAGAGAGAGAGAGAGAGAGAGAGAGAGAGAGAGAGAGAGAGAGAGAGAGAGAGAGAGAGAGAGAGAGAGAGAGAGAGAGAGAGAGAGAGAGAGAGAGAGAGAGAGAGAGAGAGAGAGAGAGAGAGAGAGAGAAAAAAAAAGCCATCTAAGCTAGAGAGAGCGTTAGTTGTGGGCACTATGATAACATTCAGCTCCGTTCTGCAGTGTGCTGGAATCTGCAACCTCATTAAAACCTGTAGCCAGGTTATCCTCCTCCGTCATGGCTTCCCGCTTAACACTAAAGTACAATTAACAGGGGGAAAAAGCAGGGGGATTTGATCAAATAGCTTTACAGACAGCATGGGAACCCTTAGCTTCTATGTGATTTAATTAAAATGCCTCCCTGATTGTTGTTCGATTACCAATACGGTGGAGCTATTAGTAGGGGTGGAGTTATGATGGGGGAGGGGCCCCAGTAGGGTCACAGTTAGAGGGAGGGAAGGGGCTTTTTAGAGGGGTGGGGCTATAGATATTTGCTGTTTACTGCTGGTTAGTCATGAAGAAGATTATTGTAATCCAAAGAGAATAACAGTGAATTTTCTCTCAGAAACATGTCACTAAGGAGCAGGTAGGGGTAAGGTAAGGTAAAATTATCTTGCCCAAGGATGTCTACAGGTAAGACAGCAGACAATGGGAATGAATTCATGCTGGGAGTCAAATAACCTAACCTCTAGACTATCCTGCCCCCATATGTGTTTGATATGTACTACACACACACACACACACACACACACACACACACACACACACACACACACACACACACACACACACACACACACACACACACACACACACACTAACATCCTCATGTTTGTTTGTTTGTTTGTTTATTGTGTGTTTAAAATAAAAGCATCAATATAATAATTTAATCTTTGGCACCTTCTACACAAAATCAATACACAACACATATGTAATAATAATATAATTAGAATGACTAGAAATAACTAGAAAGACAATATATAATTTCAAATACAAAATAATGATCCAATATATTGTATTGGGTTTTAATGAAGTCTCATATCATATATTAAAATACCATCTGTTTCAACATATTCCTCAGGTATATTTTTTAACAAGGAGTTTGGCTTCCACCAGCGGAGATTTCAATATCTCACAGATCGACGACGTTCAAAATAAAACCCTATTATCAGCATCATAAAACCCTCTGTACTTGTCCCTTATTTTCCTTTCTCGGTACCCAGAGGTTGTTAAATGTTTAGAGAAGCTGTAAAGAGTTTTGCTCTGCCTGACTGCACTGAACTCGGACTGATCCCCTTTTTAAATCCCAAAGACACAGAAACATTACGGGCGGCTTTCATTAAATTTTTTATTGGGGAGTTAAACTTTAAAGCCATCGTAGCCGTAGCTTTGAGACGCATTAAAGCTGTTCAATCAGCGCTTTGTACTTTTTACTGCGAACACAAGTGTCCTGATATCGTTGTTAAAAAAACGTAATAAATCCTGTTTTACACCGTCCTCTTTCTGGACAGCGCTTTAATGTTGAAGTTACTTTGTGATGTGAAGGAGTACACACAGTGCCGTATCTTGTTTGTTCAAGTCTGTTCAAGTTTTATTTGTCACATACAAAGTCACAAATGCTTTGCCTGCTACATCTATCAAATATGTGTATACCCTACATTAAATTAAAACATGGTATCTGTTTAGACCGACTGGCCTCTCTGGGCCAGATGAGGTTACACACGTCAGACATACAGTAATACACACATACAGTAATACTAGACATACTAAACAAGTCAAATATCTCCACGCTAAACTCACTGAACCGTCCAAATTATCATTCATGGTTTGTTGTTCTTCATTCCTGAAAGAAACACACAACATAAGTACATTACTGCATAACTACATAGAAGACAAAGAAAACAAACGCATACATTAACATATTAATTACGTAATATATTTGTCCTGTGTGTGCCGTTAAAGACCCCGTGAAACAGAAATGTCAGTTCTTGTGATTGTGTGTGATTATCACTGAGTGTGTGACCTCCCTGCCACGAGTAGTAGTAGTAGTAGTAGAAGTAGAAGTAGAAGTAGTAGTAGTAGTAGTAGTAGTGCTAGATGTAGTAGTAGTAGTAGTAGTAGTAGTAGTAGTAGTAGTAGTAGTAGTAGTAGTAGTAGTAGTAGTAGCAGTAGGGCTAGATGTAGTATAAGTAGAAGTAGTAGTAGTAGTAGTAGTGGTAGGGCTAGATATTGTAGTAGTAGTAGTAGCAGTAGTAATATTGATGACACAGTGATGAAGTCCTATAAATTGTCTACTAGATCACACTGAGGAAGAGAGAGAGTAAGTGACCTAGAGAGATAGAGGTAGGGAGATGGAGAGAGATGGAAATGGATAGAGAGACAGACAGAAAAAGAGAGAGCATAGTTAGGTCATTTTTCTTGGGTCTCTGTAGCAGCTGGGAGACATTAGGTGTTGCTCTAATCCCGGTGGGAACACGCATCTCTGCTTCACACTCTGACTGGGATAATCCCTGCTAGGGTCCACAAGCTCACATCTAACTCTACCTCCATTCAGTTCGGTGAAGTAGACAGTAGAGATAGTAGGATATGAGTAGAGGTATCAGTCAGTAGAGTGATACTAATAAGAGTAGAGTATGTAGTAGAGTAGGGATAGTGGAATGGAGAGTAGATAACAGTGTAGAAGTAACATAGCGTAGAGTATAGAGAAGAATACAGGTATCAGTCAGTAACCTAGCAGAGCATAGAGTATCTGGTCTGGTCCAGGCGGTGCCCGGTGAACTGGTTTTAATTCTGAACGGACACCCCCCAGGCTCAGTGTGTTTGTATATGTTTATATGTCTGTTTGTGTTTGTGTGTGTTCAGATTTTGAAGTGAGAGATGCTCCCTTAGACTCACAGCTATTCCACTGTACTAAGGCCTACTGCGCAGACAGGGCTTTGTGTGTGTGTGTGTGTGTGTGTATGTGGTGCAAGTGTCATCCTGCCTTAGAGCGAAGCTTCACACACAAACACACACACACACACACACACACACACACACACACACACACACAGTCACTGACCCACGCACTCAATAAACACTTGCTCAACACACACACCAGCAATGTGTGTTTGAGTGTGTGTGTGTGCTGACTGTATGTGCACAGTGTGTTGATCATATGACTGCAAACACGTGAAAGTGATGAACTCCTTATAGGATTAGAGGGAGCATGCATGTGTGGTCAGTCCGCCCCTCCCTGTGTGTGTGTGTGTGTGTGTGTGTGTGTATGTGTGTGTGTGTGTGTGTGTGTGTGTGTGTGTTTGGTATGTGGATTGAAATGAGTTATTAAGAAAGATCTGTTATTATCTAACCTAATCAAATCTAATCTCCTCTGCCTTTCTTCTCTCCTCTTCTGTTGTTTTTATTCCCAAAGTCTACTCTCTTCCTCCTCCTCCTCCTCCTCCTTCTCCTCCTCCTCCTCCTCCTCCTTCTCCTCCTCCCCCCATCCCTGCAGGGTTATCATGTTCTCTCAACAGGATTGAAACTCCTGATCTTCCCTTTATAAAAATAAGTTAATGTCTCTCTCTCTCTCTCTCTCTCTCTCTCTTTATATTTATCTCGCTCTCGCTCCTGCTCTCTATCTTTCCATCTCTGTCTCTCTCTCGTTCAATCTCTCAATTCAATTCAATAAAAAATTATTTGGCACAAAAGTAAACATTAACATAGCCAAATCAGGTTAAACATGGAAAACTTTAAATGTCGGCATGATAAAATATTAAAAGTGAAGGATAAAATATATAAAGTAGAAATATAAAGGTTCTAACTCTCTCTCTCCAGAGAGCTTTGAGGCTCTGATGAAGCAGGCAGAGAACCGAACCAACAACCTACTGCGTGAGTCCTACGCCAACATGGCGGCTGGGAGTGCTGGCGCCATGCGTGAGTTCTTCACCAACGTGGGCCTCTTCCTGCTTGGCTCCGAGCTCAGCCCAGACACCTCCCTCCAGCGACTCCTGGATGGCCTTTTCCCATTGGTCTATGGTCACCTGATTGAGCCTGGCCTCGGTGACATCGACCCCGGCTACACAGAGTGCGTGAGGTCGACGCGGCGTGAGCTGAGGCCTTTTGGCGTATCGCCGGGCATCCTGGCCAATCAGATGGCTCGGTCAGGTGCGACAGCTAAGCTCCTCCTCCAGGCGTTGCACTTGGGCATCGAGGTCATCAACACCACAGACCACCTGCAGCTCAGCCGCGAGTGCAGGCATGCCTTGCTCAAGATGCACTACTGCCCCCATTGCCAGGTCAGAGGTCACCTGACCAGTACATGCAGGCCAGGTGTTAATATCACCATATAACAATATATATTAGGAAGATATTGGGATAGAGGATATTGGGTTAGTATATGTAGTATATATGTTAGTATATGTGAGTGTGTTTAAATATGTGTGTGTATTCAAATGCGTGTGCATTTAAATATAATTAGTTTGAATGTGTTTGAATGTTTGTATGCGTGCTTAATGGTGTTTGTGTCTCAATGCGTGTGCATTTAACTGTGTGTGTGTGTGTGTGTGTGTGTGTGTGTGTGTGTGTGTTTAATCCTCAGGGTCTGACCCAGTCCCAGCCCTGCATGGGCTACTGCCTCAATGTGATGCGCGGCTGCCTGGCCAGTGTGGCAGAGATAGACCCTCTCTGGAGGGACTTTGTGCGCTCGCTGGAGGGCCTTTCCGCACGCATGCAGGGCCCCCAGGACCTAGAGCAGGTGCTCCTGGGGGCTCCCATGCTGCTGCACGACGCCGTGACCCACGCTCAGGGCAACGCACCCTACCTCGCCGCTCAGGTGTGTATGGGTGTGTGTGTGTGTGTGCATTTTACAGTGTTTGTGGTGTGTGTGTGTATTTTACAGTGTGTGTGTGTGTGTGTGTGTGTGTGTGTCTGTGTAAGAGTGTGTGTTTTAATGTTTGTGTGTGGTCTTGCACGTTTTACAACATGCATGTGTATTTGACAATGTCTGTATGTGTGTGTCTGTGTATGTGTGTGTTTCTGGCTGTGTATGCACTTATGCTTGTACAGACACATACATGTATACAACACAGACATATATTATAAAACAGATACTTTACTCTTTCAAACGCATATACACAGAGTACACACAGAATGGTCTATATTTTATGTGTGTGTGTGTGTACACACAGCATATAAATGCATATCTTGACAGACACACATTAATAGACTTATGGCTTAATACATAAATATAAACCTAAACATAGTACATACAAAAATCCCTAATAAATAACCCACAATCGAGTTCCA
Source organism: Lota lota (assembly GCA_026745465.1). NCBI lineage: Eukaryota > Metazoa > Chordata > Actinopteri > Gadiformes > Lotidae > Lota > Lota lota. The sequence goes on from JACYXH010000462.1 coordinate 1,685,765, forward strand.
AGACTTTACAGGATCTGTACAGAGAGAGAATGAACAGCTCTATCTGGTGGCCATGTAGTGTCACTGCAGATATTAATTAACTCAAGCAACAGACATCCGTGACTCAGCAACCATAACAAACCCGAGAATATGGTTATTAGTATGACATTCCAAAATACAAAGGGCCTGTATATCTGATGGATAAATAGCCAGCTTCTCTCATTGGTGCAACAGGTACATCGGCTGTGTGGTCCTCCAATCAGAACACCCGGTCAGTCCGTCAGCGGCTGGCAGCCAATCAGCACTCCGTCCATCCCTGTGAAAATTCCGTTCAAAGAGAGAGGGGACACCCTAGCTGGGAGGAGAAAGTAAGTAGGGAGAGGAAGGGAGGAGAGGAAGGGGAGAGAAGGGGGGGAGGGAGTAAGAGTGAAGACAGAGAAATACTTTCCTTTCTTTTTTATTCTTTTTAGTTAAAGTACAAACCTATACAACTGATAAACAATATTTAAAATCATAATAAACGTATTTCATATGCAACACTGAATATCTTACACATTGAATATCAATATTTATGAATGTCCTTACTAGAGAATAAATGTGAAGACGGATAACTTTTCAAACAGACGGAAGCATTACCTGTTGCTGTGTTGCTATAAGTTCTGGGCTGTAGCGTCCGTGTATTATTACATATATCAGATACATATGTGTATATATATATCCCTACGTGCCAGGGACTTCCTGAGCAGCCTGCGTCAGTGGCGTGCATACTACGGGGGTCTGGCCGACCAGCTGTGTGTCGGGGAGCTGGCGTCTGCAGACTCCCTGTCCTGCTGGAACGGAGCCGACGTGGTCAGGAGGTGGGTCACCGAGCACCACGTCATAACCACAACACAGTGACATCACCATAGACCACGCAGAATGCCATCAAAACAACATCACTGTCAGACACCATCAAAGCCAAATTACATCACAGTGAAAGAAAATGACAGTGACTCTACATCACAGAGAAATGACATCACAGTGAAAAGACATCACATTAATTGTTAGTTGTGTAACACAGGCAGGATACGTTGAGTGAGTTTAATATTCTACACAATTTTGGCTTGTTTCATTTAAGGATTATTTTATTTGTTTATCCAAAATCGAAACGAACCAACACAAAAGACAAATTGGTTGTTGCAAACACGTTCATGACTTTAAAATGGTGAAGGGTACTGCTATTTATACACCTACACACACCCACACACACACCCTCCTAGATAACACATGTATGCAGCTGGGATGGTGATGGCTCCATTAGTCGAGCCTGGTGTAGATCTATGATGCAATCGCTCTGTCACCCGTGATGTCATCAGTCAAGGACCCTATCGCTCGTCCTCGGAGTGCTCTCTTTTACCTGACAGACGCTGTCATCGCGCTGTCATCACCACGGAAACAGAGGCTGCCAGCATCTGTCAAACCGAGGTGTGTTTGTGTGTGTGTGTGTGTGTGTGTGTGTGTGTGTGTGTGTGTGTGTGTGTGTGTGTATGTGTGGTCGACCCACCAGTGAAAGATGAGGGTAGTGTAGAAGTTGTTTCAGAGCTACTGGATAAGGAGGGAGAGAGAGAGAGAGAGAGAGAGAGAGAGAGAGAGAGAGAGAGAGAGAGAGAGAGAGAGAGAGAGAGAGAGAGAGAGAGAGAGAGAGAGAGAGAGAGAGAGAGAGAGAGAGAGAGAGAGAGAGAGAGAGAGAGAGAGAGAGAGAGAGAATAAGTTAGGGAGGAGAGAGAGATTGATGGAGAGAGAGATAATGAGTGTTACAGAGGGAGGGAGAGGGATGGAGATAGCACAGAGAGAATAATTGACACAGGGCTAGTGTGAGAGAGAGACAGATATAGAGAACAACAGAGACAGAGAAAGAGAGTAATAGAGAAAGAGAATTCAACTGAAACTTCATTATTTAGGGCAGAGAGAGGGAGAGGGAGAGAGAGAGAGAGAGAGTGGTAGAGAGATTATGATAGAGAGAGCTAGAGATGCAGAGAGTTGTGCAGGGGGTGCTTGGTTGCTGTGTGTGTGTGTGTGTGTGTGTGTGTGTGTGTGTGTGTGTGTGTATGTGAGTGTGATTTGGGGTTTCACAGCAGGACGTGCATTCACACTACTCTGTCACTCTGATCATATCTCGACCACGAACCAGATGTGGTCCTGATGTGCTTCAATGACCTTCCAGGACTTTTAAAGTCCTTGAAACAAATTCAGGATCACATTCCATCCCAGAACTAGATTCTGAATGTGCTCATTGCACATCAATTAAATTCAATTAAATTCAGTTAAATTCAATTCAAAATAGGTTTATTGCAAAGGAAAATAAACATTGACATTGCCAAAGCAGTTCTTTGAAACATCCTCATAGCAGTATTTTTACCTCCCTGTTTCTAATCTTATAATGACATCACCTGAGACTGGTGGTTTTCATGTTGGGTTTTAGCAGGGGTCTGGGTTCCAGAGTACAGAGGAGAATACATATCTCTGGTGCCTGTGGGGTCATGATCCTACTACAGCCACCTGTGGAGCTGGGGGTCACTGTTATCAGAAATATATTTCATGTTTTCATTGTTCTATGGACTTCGAGAGAGGTTGTAAGTTGGCTGGTCATTTTCTCTATACAATTTAATGTGTGTGTGTGAATGTTTGTGTGTGACTGTATGTGTGTGTGTGTGTGATTGTGTGTGTGTGTTTGTGTAAGTGTGTGACTCTGTGTGTGTGTGTTTGTGTGTGTGTAATGGGGTCCGGCAAGGGCAGGTAGGGATGTAGGGGGTGCAAAACACCTTCACATGTGAGTCTGGGGTAAACAAGCAGACGCGTAGCAATCAGATAAGATCAAAGCAGAGGGGCTTTCATCTCAACACCCCCTGAATATTGATGGAAGGCAGGTACGCACACACAAACAAACAAACACACACACACACACACACACACACACACACACACACACACACACTGTGTGTCTCTCTCCTCTCTCTTATTGTTAGTGTTATTTTTCTCACTTAAAAAATTCAGAGGTGCTCGACGTACGACAAATCGCTGTATGAACCGTGCGGGAGGGCCATGATGACGGCATTTTTGGTTTGCGCGCCTAGTTCACGCACGGCGACTTTAACTTTGGTTTTAGTCTCTTTGGTGGGACGGTGATAGAAGGTGAGCGGAGGGGAGAGAGGAAAGGAGGGTTAGATAAAGGAGGAAATGTAAGAGTAGGGAAGGATAGAGGAGGGGAGGGGTGAAGAAGGTGAGAAGAGGCCAGAGAAGAGGAGCGAAAGAAGGTGAGAGGAGGGTAGAGTAGAGAATAAAGATGGAAGAGGAGGAGAGTGGAGGGGAAATGAGAGGAGAGAAGGTGAGAAGGCGAGAAGAAGGATATTGTATGAGAGACTCATTCTGAACTTTTTGTTGTCACTTGGAGACAGACTGCCTCAATTCTAGATTGCTCTTTACTAACATTAAACAACCTGAACGTGTTTCTACAGATTACTGTTAAAAATGTGTTGCTAAGTTGATGATGTATTGATGTCTTGTGAAACTCGTCCGAAAGGGTTTCACATGCAGAGGTAAAATGGTAAATACATGTACTTAATCATGTAAATACATGATGTAAATACATGATGTAAATACATAATAAAGTCACAGCCTTTTACAAGGTTTATTTAGAATTATCAAATATATGTAAGTACAAACTTAAGCTAAGGAACAGTAAGACATTCTAATATTTGCCAATATGTTGTTCAGGGAGCTTAATTAAGCTTTTGTTCACTGTGTTGAGGTTGGTTCTGTTAATTACCTTTTGGTTAAGCAAGGTTCTGTGCCGTTTGGTTTAGCTCAGTTCTGTTTACTACCATTTGTTTAAGCTCGCTCTTGTTTATAACAAGAACGAGCTTAAACAAATGGTTTGGCTAAGTTCTGTTTATCACCTTTTGGTTTAACTAGATTCTGTTTATTACCTTTTGGTTTAGCTAGGTTCTTTTTATTACCTTTTGATTTAACTAGGTTCTGTTTATTAGCGTTTGGTTTAGCTTGGTTCTGTTTATTTCTGTTTTGTTCGGCTGGGTTCTTCTCGGTCCGGCCCAGTGTCAGGGCGAGGCTGCAGAGCTAAAACAGGAGCAGCCTGTGGTTGAAGGACGGGGTAAGAAGCAATATGTCCCTGTCTTCTCCCAATGTTTACCACATTCCTACATTCCTTGTCCAGCCGTCATGGATACACGACCTGCACACGCATGCACACTCTCACACACACACACACACACACACACACACACACACACACACACACACACACACACACACACACACACACACACACACACACACACACACACACACAAACAAAGCACATAAGCAAACACACGAAAATAGCATTTATAGAAAGTGACAAACACAAAAGTACACACATACACACGGAAAGGGATACACACACACAAACACCCCAAAGGCAGTTTGGCAGGCTGCCATATACTGCCCTTTTCCATCATCCCCCATTCCCTCATACACGCACGCACGCACGCACTCATGCACACCATGTCTATGTCTTATGTGTGAGTGACAGAGTGAATCTCAGATTGTCACAAGCAGTTTAGGTCTCACTGTACCCATGAAGCCTGCGTTGCCAAGGCAACTGTTAGCAACCAGGATTCTTTGGAATGCCTTAATTAATTATGGTAAATCACAAACAGGCCATCAATTAAACACCTTGGACGATGTATAGCTCATGACAAGAAGGATGTAAAGAATATAAATAGTCTACTGAGTCATAACACTATATATAAAAAAGAAAATATAAAACATAAAAAAAATAATGCTTAAGGCATCACAGTGACAAAAACATCACAGTCACTATGACAAAATATTGAAACATAACATGATGAATTTTTTAATAAAGGCTGGTTTAGCAAAGTTGTAGGTTGTTGTTGTCTTAAAGGATATGTAATTTATGTCGCTCAGTCAACAAAAGACGCAGTTTGATGACGTTGTGAGACGTGGGACATGGGAGTTGTCTTCACCACCATTGCAGGTGAAAATCAATCTGATGTCAGGCAGAATTCATGTTCACGGACGAGTTAATGTATTAAAGTTGTATTCACGTTACTTTTAGTCACGTTATGTCATTTCATTCTAATGCAATTTGGTTATGTGGGGCAGCCCAGTGCTTATATCAGTGGTCAAAATAATCATAACAAAGAGCATGTTGAACGTTGTTGTAACTTTATAACGTTACCGTACACATTACAGTGCATCCCACATAATTTGGTTCTATTTGTGGTGGTGTGTACATTAGTGGAAACTATCGCAGACTTCTTTTACACTACAAAAAGCGCCTACAAAATGAATAGGCGTGCACGAGTACTCGGTTGAAATTTAGACTGTGTTTTTTGGTATTTTTGGCATTCCTCAAACTGATTTGTGAACTCCGGATTGATTCTATAAATTAATTCGGTCAGCCGGCTTCTCTGCGGGGAAAAGCCAACAACGATCCTTCCTCCCACGCATGATCATGTTTTGATTCAGAGTGTGCACGGAATTTATTCGAAAAACTATCAATCGATGGCATCGTTCTCTCGGATGGATACTTTTTTTATTTTTATAAATTGACCCGCCCAAGGAAAGTCTGTGTGGGAAACACTAAATTTACTTGGTGGCTGGCATGAGCCACTTGTTAAAGTAGCACATTGTAGTAAGCTTGATTGCTATCTAAATATCACATCAATAAATTAGGTCTCTACTGGATTACTGTTTCCCTGGAAGTTAGGGGGTAAAGGGCATATGGCATCATTGACATGCAACCAAATGTATCGGACCATTACCGTGAACAGATTTCTCTGGGTTTTAACATTGTTAAAAACAATTTAGATAATTTAAGTACACAACTCAACAAAATACATAACATAGGTCTAGTTGCTTTTTTATGTAACATAATAATACCTTTAACTTTTAAGGACATCTCAGTGGATGATGAGTGTGAAGAATGAACATGTGGCTGTATTAACAATATGCCTGTATTAATAATCGAGTCATTACGTCCACACCTGTGGTCTCCTGTCATACCTGCAAACACCACACGGGCCCTTAATTAAACACAACAACAGGTTTTTGTTAATCTTCTAACGAGGTAAACGTCCCTGCCCGCTGCGAGAGATCAACTATGCGGGGCTCTCTCGATCACTGAGCAGAGTGAAGGCAGGCTTTTCCTCCGGATGTCACACCGATCTGTTGTTCTATCTACCTATTCAGAATTTGTCCTTTTTGTGTGAGGGAGTGTCACTCAAATGATGTGAGGTCACAAAAGTAATAGATTAAAAAATAATCCTGTAACATTTTATCAACATGACTCCTGGTGTGGTAAGATGGGAGCTAACAACATCAGCCTTCATAGAGAAATGTCAGTTTGTGTATATTACCATCTGACCTTTTGTGTCCTTGCCTTTTTAAATGACCTGTCCTTTCCTAGCCTTACCTGTAATGTCTTCACCTTCCTCCCCTGTATCGTCCATTCTCCACTGTCTCTGCACTCTGGCTTACTGTACATGTGTTCAAAGTTGCACAGCTTTATTTAAGAAACAATGTTCAACGGTAATTCAAGTAAATTAACTTCATGTCATTTTAGTGTTTTGGAAACATTCCGACAATATTTATCACCACATTGGTGCCATTTATATATTCTACCTTGACTACTTAAGCAGAAGCGTATGCTATGTTGAGGGCTAAAGTTGATGATGTATTGTTCAATACGTTTTTTATAGAAACAACCTGAATCTGAGTTCTCTTCCGTCAGTAAATTTGGTGTTGTAGTACTGCCATTCAGCCAGCGGGTGGGGCTAACAACATAGCGTTGACTACTATCTATAACCACGTTCTGATTCAATTCAGCTCAGCCTTACCAACAATGTGTAATGCTAATGATTATGAAGCATAGGCAGATGTGATCAATATGCTTTCTGACAGCGAACAACAAAAATTTTTGTAAAATGTAAAAGGACATGGCAGTCTATTAACTTACCAGGTATTTATCTTCTAGCATACTTAGTGATGAGCTGTTTAACGTTTAAACATACTGGGAACCTTACACATGCACGGTCAAATATATAATGCATCCATGTCCTTCCACACCTGAGAGAGGGAGGACGGAAAGGGGGGGGGGGGGGGGGGAGAGGGAGATGTATGACAGACAGAGCGAGAGAGAGAGAGAGAGAGAGATAGGGGGAGAGAAAGAGTGAGAGATGGGAAAGGGAGAGGGGGATTGAGAGAGAGAGTGATGGTGAGGGGGGAGGAGTATGAGAGAGATATTTTACATTCTGTAAAAAAAATTATCCTGTTAAAAAAAGAGAGGAGGGGTGTAGATAGGTGATGGGAGGAGAAGAGGTGAGGGGAGGAGATGAGTATCAACCCCAGTATTGAAACTTAAAAGTACCTCTAAAGGTACCATTAAGATCCAATAGGAGACTCCAAATCAAGGCTTTATATTACAATGTCTCTCTCTCTCTCTCTCTCTCTCTCTCTCTCTCTCTCTCTCTCTCTCTCTCTCTCTCTCTTTAAGCAAAGTTAGTTCCAGACTTCTGAGCCAATAGTTGTCTATACTTTCACTCGAACGAACCACCTACACAAAGCCACATAACTATTCAAAAACATTATTGAACATAGGGAACAGCCGGTAAGTGGGGGAGAGAGAGAGGGGGAGAGAGATAGGGAGAAATAGATGGGTGGTACTTAAGCGTTTCAATAGGGGGTTTAGGTGGAGGGAGCGAGAGGAGGACGGAGGTGTTTAAGGACAGAGGAATCTGGTGGCTGGAGATAAACTGCTTAACCAGTGGAGAACCAAGAAGGTCCGCTTCCAGGCCAGTAGAACCTACACATGGGCCTGGGCAGCCCTCACACCCCAAATCCTGTGTGTGAGTCTAAGCTTGTGCTATTTGAGTTTGCATTGACGGCAGTGGGATTTATTTCCCTTTTATTCATACAACGAGACGACTTCCCTGTTTTTAGTAATTTAGGAGACACTGGCGTTGTTGTGGTCCAAAACCCCACAAAGCCTGGGTGGTGCTTTGTTCAGCAGAGTGTTGGAACGTTTCTGGACGCTGGGGTCTACAGCAGCACGGTGGTCTGCTATTCACTGGTCAGTCACAGTGCTTGGGAGAGAGAGTAATCCATGGTTGTTTCTTCTGGTCGTTTCCTACGTGAGAAAATGTAGTTGTTACGCCAAGACTTTGGTGATGTTGGCCTTGACGTGTCTATGTAAAAGCTTAGCTGACATAGTGATGAACAAAGATGACTACCGGAGGTAAAACACAAGTTGATAAGGTTGGTTCCTTGGGGAACTTTGATTTGAGCTGTTTTACAAAGACTATTGATTACTATGTAATTATTCGCTTTTTGGTAGGTGTTATAAATACAGAGAATTTTATTTTATTTTGTTAAACATGGTGAGGTGTCTTATATGATGGTTAACATAATAATCTATGCGATTTTGTCACTGTTACTAAAATAAGGCCGTCATTTAGAGAAAAGAGGAGTAAAATGTATTTGCCAGTCTCTGTCGAGCAGTTTATGAACGCTTCACTTGACTCCGAACGCAGAGTTCTTTCATGACGTCAAGTGCCTTTTCCGAGGCTTTCAAGTCCAAGGGACACCGGCTGTGAGGTGTTTTCTGACGTCTAGAGCTCTGTCTGGGCAACGGTTGACTGTGCTGTCCGAGAGAGTTTAGCTTCTCGGACACTTATAGTATAACGCCACCGTGTGTGTGGGTGTGTGGAGCTCTGTCGAGGCAGCCCTTGATTTTGATGTTTGTTTCAGAGAGTGTTAAGCTTCCCTGACACTAATGGTATAACGCCATGGTGTGTGCTCATTATAACGCTCATACACAACGATGGCACAAATAAAGGATCACAAAGTGACCGTGGGCCGTTACCATGGGAATAACACGCCCCCCTCCCTGAGAGAGGGGTTTCACTTACACTTTAAGGAGCAGGTAATTCTAGGGTTTAGACAGTGAATACAGACAGGTCATTAAGGGAAGGGGTTGGACAGTGAATACAGAGACATGTCATTAAGGGAAGGGGTTAGACAGTGAATGCAGACAGGTCATTAAGTGTAGGGTTGGACAGTGAATACAGAGACAGTTCAGGGCAATTTAAGTCCATATTTACATCTTATCCTAAGTTTTTAAAACAGTATTTAAGTCTAAATGTTGACCAGGATCAATCCATATCACTACCTTGTAACCCACTTTATCGCGTTTCATCTCAAAACAAGTTGATTTAGGGTTTTGTTTTCCTTAAGGAGCAGGAATAGGGGTTATGAATCTTGTTGTAAGATGCCTACTGCTAGTCTGTGGAAGACTGCATTGAGTGGGAGCTCGATGGTGGCGGCTCATGAATCAATTCTCAGCAGCAGGGGTTGGCTGAGGAGGACAAAAGATATCTGAGATGTCTTGGATCACTTCCAGCCCCAGTTGAAATCTAGCTGTCCTTGTCTCTTAGTAAATAGAGTCTCGTGCTTTTCATTTACTTAGAAAAGAAACACCAGTCAACAGACAGCAGTCACATCCCACGCTCATTGTCATTTAAAAACACCAGTTCTTGTCTGTTATGGCAGGGAAGGCTGGTAAGAAATTCTCGCTTCTTCGCACCGTTGTCACAGCTTATCTCCGTGTTACAGTCAGACAACGTGTGCATCGCTCGTCAATTCTGCTGCTGTGATTCCTAACTTGTTCGTTAAGGAAACATGGCTCCCATTTGCAGACACAAAGTGGAGAATGTAGTTGACGTTAACTATTCATCAGCAAACAGTTTGTTGTTTGCTTTCTACCCATGCTCTGTTAGTCTGCTGAGTACTGCAGGGCTGCAGGTAGTCAGCATGTGGGGAAAGAGACGCTTTGAATCCAGAGTTCCCTCTTGTCTCTCTAGTCTTGTTCATTATTTAGTTTGAGTTTTACCTGAAAATAGATTGATATAAAGGAAGGAAAGGAAATTCAGCATCAATGTTAAGTGTGTAATTTTGTTGTGTGTAGTGTTTTAAAATATTGCCCACTATCTGGGGCCTCTATCAGGGGCCTCTATCAGTGATGTTTATCAGGGTCCCTCTGTCAGAGGCCCTCTATCAGATGCCTTCTATCAGAGGCCTCTATCAGATGCTTTCTACCAGAGGCTTCTATCAGGGTCCCTCTATCAGAGGCCCTCTATCAGGGGCTTCTATCAGAGGTCCTCTATCAGGGAGGCTCTATTAGTGACCCTCTATCCAGGCCCCATCAGTGGCCCCATCATCACTACTGTTATGAACCGAGCAGACCTCTTAGCTGGGAGACCTGGACCAAAGCCAGGTGTGAACCTCTTCTCATTAATCTACTGAAGCTCAGAGCGGCACCAGGGTCTCCGGGCTACACTGTGATTCGTCTAGAACAGCTTTTTCCTCTCAATGGCCAGAGAATATAAATGTCTGACTCGACAATAGGGCCCGCATTCCCCTGGATGCCCAGGGAGCGGGCCGTGCTCTCTCATCATCGCCCCTGTAATGTTTTCTTGTGGTTACTATGGAAACTGAGGTGGCCTTATTAAAAAAGCTAGGTTTCACCTTCTTGGAGTGTGCCCTTTACCTGACAGCAGAGATGAACGATCCGGAGAGGCTGGGAGGAAACACAAACACCTCGGCCCAGCGGCCCTGCTCATTGGTCCACTGCTGCAAGCGCTTATTTACCTTAATGCTGAGAGGATGTGTGTGTGTGTGTGTGTGATAGAGAATGTTTGTCTGTGTGTGTGTGGGTGTGTGAGTGTGAGATAGAGAACGTTTGTGAGTGTGTGTGTATGTGTGGGAAATTGGTGTGTGTAGGAGGAGCATATGCCAGTGGGTAAGTTTGTGTGATTTGTGTTTTTGTGAGGGTTTTGAGATTTGTCTGATGTGTGAATGTGTTTGTGTGTGTGTGTGTGTGTGTGTGTGTGTGTATGAGTGTTTGTCATGGGAATATGTGTGTATGTGTTTGAATTTATGTGTAAATGAGTGTTTGTTTGTGTGTGTGTGGGTGTGTGTTTGTGTGTATATATGAGGGTGTTTGTGGGTTTGTCATGGGAATGTGTGTGTGTGTGTGTGTGTGTATGAGTGTACATGCCTGTGTGTGTGTGTGTGTGTGTGTGTGTGTGTGTATGAGTGTACATGCCTGTGTGTGTGTGTGTGTGTGTGTGTGTGTGTGTGTGTGTGTGTGTGTGTGGGGCGGAGCAGGACGCTGGTTGCTATTACTCAGCACACCGCCCATCTCCAACCTTGAAACGCGCTGCAACAAAACAAGAGAAGAATGAACTTTTTTCCTCCTTCTCTTACGCTGCCATTGCATCTACAGCCAACGCCTCTTGATGACGTAATATGTCACCTTCAAGCTGCCGAAGGTGACGATGTCATATGTTCGCCATCTGCTACGTTCCACCTCACTGCCGTTGGGCAGGAAGTGGGTGGAGCAGACAGACTGGGGTACCTGTAGATGACCAGACCGCCATGCCCTACCCTGCTGCTGAACGCCCTTCCTCCCTCCTCCCTCCCCCCTCCTCCCTACGCTGCCTGCTACCAGCCTTCTAGCTCCGCGGTGGGTGAGCGTTAGCTGTGGCGGGTATGCTGCTAGAAGCCCGGCTTCTGATTCATCTCCCGTCTTTGATATCGACTTTCAAAGCAGGAGGATTGAAGTTTAACATTTCCTGGGGCCTTGATCCTACAATTCCCATGAGCCCTGGTGTCACGCGACGTGTGATGTAACTGATGTGTGATGTCACCGCCGGTGTCTGACTGATGTTGTGTAACTGATGTTGTGTAACTGTCTGGTGCAGTTCGTTCATTTTGCACATGTTTTGATTCACAGCAATACTTTCAAACTCAAACCAGTGAAGAGTGAAGGATAGCTGTAGGAACCAAACCCGAAGAAGAGATTGTTTCTCTTTCTTCAAACATCACAAGTTTATCATCGCGGAATCATAACATCATAGCTATCATCAGAACAATATTTTCATGACATCATAACAATGTCATCATGATGACATAACATCATCACAACATCAATACTGGATCGCTATGACATCATAACTAACATGGCAACCATAATCCTATTGTGTGATTGTGTGTCTGGAACAGTACTGTGCTTCTTTCTTAAAGCAAGGGAGGTTAAGGAGGTGTAATGGAGACAGGTTAGCACCGTCCTAGAGACCTCGCCACACCTCAGTCTGCTCCGGACACTACTATCAAAGATTTTATCTTTATGCTGCTACAGTGGTGTTGGGGGGGCAGTAGTGAAGTGAGATGAAGAAAGGCATAGCTTGCGTCCATGGTTGGCTAGACATCAGACTGGTGGATGCAGCTCAACCATCTACAGAGGTTTTGAAGCACGTACCACTGGCTCAGCCAGTAAACCACAGCAGTATCTGGTAGCCGTGAGATGTCCAGAGACTGCACCAGGAGCTGTGGGTACCAACAGTAATCCGCCTGTTATGCAACCAAACCCCAGATTCCATATTTAGTAACAGCGGATTTCAGATACATGTCATTAAGGAGCAGTTAGGTGTTGGGGGACATCTTGCTCAAGGATGCCTACAGGTAGACTGTGGACATTGGGGGTTAAACCAAGGACCTTTTGTCTGGGAGTGGGACACCCTAAAAAGTTAGCTAACCGTCATCACCCTAGGATTTTGAGTAGGGATAGATGGTTCTTGTGATGAGTCTAAAAACACTCTTTGCCTTCATTCCTGTTAACTCTATAACAAATGTGTTACTTCTACTGTCTGTCATTCTCTGTCTCTGTCTGTTACTCACCTTTCACTCGTGGAAGGATAAGAGAAGGAGGAGCTTAGCTGTTGGCATCTTTATGTCATCATGAATTTAGAATGTTGACAAAGCACGACCAACCCAGCTGACCGAAGTAGGGTAGATACGATCCTGTTCTTTCGCTGTGTGTTTACATGAAACCACCACCGCCGTGTCAGAGAAATGGGCTGATGCTGACATATCTATCGGATGTCCTGTCCGCTTTGATCTTACTTTCTTGTTCGCATGCCTTTGGAATCACTAACCAGCTGATCTGAATGATCAAGATGCATGCACTGAAGTTTAATTAATTATTATGAAGGCAGTGCAACCTCATGCAAGTATTCATAACATGCAGTGAAAAGGTACTGAAATGTATTGATGGTGTTTCTGTGGAAATGCTCAAAATCAAAACAAACTTTGTTTATACGTATTATTTATAGAAAAGAAAAACAGCAATACAAAGCGGTTAACAAGTGAAACTACACAACAAGAACAAGACAAACAAAAATATATATACACGTCTTTTGAATGAGACGTTAACCCGCGTGTGCACCCAGCTGTGCAAGGTCTTAAACGTGTGAGAGGGCGACTACCAGTGCTTTGACATTAGACTTTAGACATTAGACTGACATACATTAGTTTAATCTCAAGCTGTGCCTTGCATTTGAAGATGTGTATGTTTTTATCAAGTCACACAGGCCCATCCGTTACGATCAGAACTGAAACGTCGCCTATTAGGCCTACCAGGTTTAGAAGATATTATGCCCCAGACAAAATGGCTGTGGTGTTGTTCTTAGACCTACATGGCGGTCTGAGGCATAGGATGCCATTGTGGCCGTATTCCCGCATTGGTGCATGAACTGCTTAGCAGCCGCCTATGGGCTTACATTCTCAGTCCGGCGGGAGTTGACCCGAGAGCTGCGTGCAGTGGCCTCTTGAAAAAGCACACTGTTAGGGATATGTTTCCCGTATTTGAGGAATTTACCTGAGAGCCAGGTAGGCTCCATGTAGCTCTTCCCTCCTCTGTAGAAAGTGGAAACATAAAGCGAATTCTTGGCCGAGTGGGGTCGATAGAATGCAGTTAGGCCAATCTTTTTGCCATAAGCAAGCACGTGTATCACAACCTGTCGACGGCAGAACTAGCAAGACCAAGTGCCTCCTTTACCCTAATGCTATAGCATTTGGAGATGTTTGCGTCTTGGCAAAATGAACTGCCTACCAGAAGTGGAGCGGAGAAGAGGAGAGCGGAATATTTGGGGACAGGGTTGCTGGACAGTGGGGGCGATGGGATGAGGCTCTGCTGAGTGGGGATGGGGAAGATGATGGGATGTTGATCTGAAGACCTGGAGTTCTGTGCCATCAACCAGGAGTTGAAGGGCTTAAGAGAACCCAGTAGGGACTGCATTGTGTTGATGAGAGCGATGCTATCGGCTGGAGCTGAACCGAAGTAGCCTGCAGCCCTCCCACAGCCGAAAATACCTTGCAAGAGAACCAGGCTAGAACCGAAGAGGTTTGCAACATTTTTTCTGCACTCAAATGGCCAGGTGATGCGGCGAATGTGAAGGGTTCCCTCTGCTGAATCACAGAGAAGAAGCATTGCGGTTGACGATGATTGAAGCCAGCTCTTTGAGTTGCTAATGCTGGAGCACTGGCGTTGTGGTGGGCTCTTAGCTGCGTTAGGGTTAGGGTGCAGGTTGTAAAGTTTAGCGTATGGTGATGTGGGAGCTCCTACGCCTCGCAACAGAGGAAGTGGAAGCTTTTTCAGTGTTGTCCAATGTATTGGGCACTTCGAATGTGACATGAATTAGCTGAATAATGACGAGGGTTTGACGATTGCTGACATCTGCAACGAGTCTCAATGAAAACAAGAGGGAGGTCCTGATTGGTTGAGAGATTAAGGGGAGGGGCCTGTGATGACAGGGTGGGAATTTAGAACTCAGACATAGATAGATGAGACATAGAAAGAGAATAATGTCTTCCCGTTTGAACTTTTGTTTTAGCTACATTATATTATTACGGCCTATTCATATAGAAAAAAATTTGCTTTCTCCATTCCATCATGTATTTTCCATTATGGTTTTGTGTTGTTTTTGTTTTCTAAATATACACACTGGTAGCATAAGCAGTGTTGCTGACTTTTTCTTTCCACTGTTTCCCACTGGCCATGGCCTTCTTGCAGGAATAATCAGTGGCGCTGGCACTCTTTGCTCAGCCACTACGTGTGTATTTATCTATTTTCTACTGTTTGCATATGAGGCGTTCCGCGAATGGTCTTGATGACAATTTAGTGGTACACCTAAAGTCAAAGGTTGGGAACCACTGACCTAGAGACAAGTAATGAAATCGATAGATATTACATTTCTATTTAAAAGATGATATATTTTAAATCTATATAAATAAAGGAAGTCAATATTTCACCTAGAAACACAATGTAAAGCTTAAACAGTTAATTGGTTCTTCTTTCACTGTCGTTAAAATAATTCAGCAATTGGAATTATACTTGTTGAGCATCGAGCGTTTATGTGACCACCTCCGTTTATTTCAGAATGGGTCCCAGCGTCTCATCCTTTACACCATTTTAAACTTACGAATATACTCAAACTTGAAGGGACAGACACATTTTGGACATGTGTTCGGCTACTTCTACTGGGTTGATTAGACTGATGCGAACATATTTTGATGTCCGCCTCTGAGAGAGGCTCAAGCTTCTCAGACACATAGTATTACTGCGGTGTGTGTGGGGATGTGTGGAGCTACGTCTGGCCAGCAGTTGATTTTGATGTCCGTGTCTGAGAGAGGGTTAAACATCAAGGACATTAGTATAACACCACGGTGTGCTGTGCATTTCATATACAACATCGCTCTTATAACGCTCCTACACAACTACAAGAAGAAAAAAAAAGATAGTAGTCAAGGGGATAATACACCCACCCCCCCCTCCTTCCTACAATTCGAGTTCTATCTACAGCCATTTGTCCTATCAGGGCTACTGTAGAAACATGCTCTCGCTCTCTATGTAGATATACAAGGGCTCATTCTAAGATAAGGAAAACACAATGAATCTTATTTCATGGGGTTATACACTGATTCAAACATACTTAGTGGATATTATATCCTATTTTTGCCCAGTGCGTTCCACAATATGCCACTAAAGATTCTACACACTGCACTGTTAAACTTTGTCAATTTAGTTAACATGTTTACAGCACAAATTTTCTGCAGGAAATGCATTTGATAGATTTAAAGTTATATTGTAACATTTTAGAGACATATTCGTTTAAGGTACATGTCAATACTGGTACTATTTTAGTTTTATGAACAAATTAATAATGAATCAAGCAGTTGAGAACTACACTGTGCGTATTGCGATGTGTGTCAGACACAAAAACACACTTGTGTATTGGTTATGCTTGGTTTATATTAAAGCCATCATAAAATGTGAATGATTTTTTTAAAGAGACATTTAATATATATATATATATATATGTTTTTTTCATCCAGACAGACACAACACACACAATTATATCCACAATGATGAATTCAGTTTGACATTCAATATTCCTGATTTTTTGCTTCCTAGTCTCAATAGGTCATTGATAGTTGACTTATTTCAGAAAAAAGTATTGTTTACACATTGGACAATGTTTCACACATATTTCACCCCGAGTGCTACATGATGTCCTTGATATAAGTGAAAATATCACTTAGCAGTCAATATCAGTGATCTAATAGTGTGAAATAGTCGTTTTTCTAGCTATTTAGTTTTGCCAGTGAATATCGTCAAACTAAAATCACAGCGGAGTGCTTCTATCTAAACCTCCATTAACCTTTCTAAAGTATAGATAAAAATAAATAATAAAAATTGAACTGTTCAGAACTTTAGCCCTACTCTGTGCATATCGATGCGTCTCAGATGCAAGAAAGCACATTTATTGTATTTAGTGTTGTAGATTTAGTGTTATATTGTACAATTTAAGACATTCATTTGAGAGACATTTACTATATTTGGCATAGGCTTACTGAATATATAATATACAGACAGAACACAGTTATATTTTACATTGGTGCGTTCATGTCTGATCTCCTATGCTTCCAGCAAAGCACTTCTATCTGGCAAAGCTGGGTTTGGATGGCGGTTCCAACTGCCTTTGTGAGCTTTTCATATAGTGTTTTCTGTTGTCTTGCGTGGATGGGGGCTTGCTTCTTTTTATCTTGCACAGATCCTTTTTCTGTTCGTGTCCTTTTTCGTGCGAGTTTTCGCAGGGTTGGGATGGATCCTTTAAGCAAGGTCCAGGCTCCCAGTGGCCACCAAAGATCCAATGGCACATCTAGAATCGGGGTCATAACCTGTCATAACCAACATGGCAACCTAATCATCCCCCAGTCTGATTGGATAGTTTCATTCCTCACCTTTCCATTAGTAGTGGAATCCTAGTAGTGTGATATCCCTCACAACACTGTTAAGCAGTTTGTGTGTCTTGAAAAGTGCCATCTTTCCCCTGGCCACCGGAAGGTTATTCTGTGTGCAGAGCTCTGTTCCAATTCTGTCGTCACATCAATCTGTGGCAGGCGCGTGTGACTGGCACACTCTCCTGCGAGGGCAGCGCCCCTCCACCACCTCCTCTCCTGGCCGCGCGTGTGATTTGTGAGGTCTTGCTGGTAATGACATGCTGCGGAGCATAATGCCTTTATACCTTGTTGAATGCCATTAAGCCACACTTTGGCATCAATCATGTGGTGGAGATTGGAGGAGATTTCGTCGCCGTTAAATATGAAAAGCTTTTTGTACCACAAAGAAAGTTTGACAGTGTCGCTTGGATGTGGCTTTAGCTTTGTTCATATAAAAAAATGGATCACTCTCTCACACTTTATCTCCCTCACCTTGCCTCACCTTGCCATCTCTCCTCTCACAAGACAACCAAAGCTTACCGACGCTGGGTCATTTGTTGCAGTTAACTACTGCTTAACGGGGGGAGAGATTAGCATATTGACTCAATATACCACTTCAGGATGCTTTATTATCATTCAATGAGATACATTTAATATTTATAAATAAATACAGTGGGAGTGTGTGTAGATGATGGCTGGTTTAAGCAGCTTCTCCTGGCCGAGTCTGATTGGACTGATTGGTGAGGCTGCACACCTGTTGCACATTGAGTCATCAGTTTGCACAGGTTAAACCAGCCATCTCCTCACACACTCAGGGAGAGATCTCCTAGATGTCAACATGGAACACCAGGCCATGTATCATTTTCAACAAACCCTTACAATAAACTGGTCTTTCAACACCACCGCCCTGCATCTGTTTGTCTGGAGGAGCCCAATAGAAATCACCTAGGTGGAGTGTAGCAAGGTCCATGCTACAACATGTTGCTATCTATGAGAACTTTCCCTGAGTGTATGTGGTGATGGCTGGTTTAACCTGTGCACACTGATGACCCAATGTGCAGCCTCACACAGCCCCAGAGTCCAATCAGACTCGTCCAGGTGAGGCTGCTTAAACCAGCCATCATCCACACATTCTCCTACATACACCAACTATCAACCAACCAGCTGACCTGTTTTTAAGGCTAATTAAAAAACAGGTCATTGCAGTTAACCATTGCCTACAGAGAGGAATTTAGATACAGTAGTCATTTGCATGCTTTGGTTCATGTTGGATTTCACAGTACAGAACATGGAGCTAGCTAGTCAAGTCAATTCATCAATTTTCTCTGTTTCTCCAGTTCCAGTTTGAAAACGCTTCTCAGCAGCACATTTAATGACTCCCTCTAACCCTAAGCCCTCTAAAAGACTAATACTCCCGGAACCCAGAGGGAAGAACCACAGAAGAGGGATCCCACCTTCCAGGGACGGTTAGGAGGGCAACAGGGACTGAATGGGCAGACATATAATGGTAGCGTGAAACAAAGCAGAAATGAAGGTTGAGTAAGATCAAGTTATGAGAACGTAGTGAATTGGTAGGGAGTTTATATTGTATGTAGAACCGTTTATTATAAGATCTGAAACCTGAGGTTGCAGATTTGGTTGACTGGTAATTAGTAAATTTAGTTTTCTTCTAATCAAATAGTGGGCAATCTTTCTAGTGCAAATTCACCTCCCAAATGTCTCTTTGATTCTCAGACAGTTTTATTGTTCTTCTATTTCTTGTGTTTGCCCTGCTGAAACACTTTGTATTGTGGCTTTGCATGATACATTCTATAACTGAAGTCTGATTGATGGATGATGCTGGTGGCGTGGCTGTGTTCTAAGGCCTGCTGGCGTTTCTTGCCACGGTTTCACAATATTTGATTGACAAGTCCCTGTCGACCGCATTTGGAGGGGAAGGTGGGAAAGGCAAGCAGTGGAGATTGGAGGTGAGTGTTGGATAAGATCAGGTGACCTTGCTGAACCGACCAGCCCATCAGTGTCAATAGACCCTACCTCCCCTCCCCCGCCCTTGCCCTGCCTCACTTTGTCTTTATTTCCTCTCTCTCGCTCTCACTCTCTCTCTCCTCTGGACTTTCTCTCTTTCTCCCTCCCTCTGTCACTCTAATGTTCTCTCTCCCCCTCCCCCTCCCCATCCCTCCCTTCCCTCCCTACCCCTCCCTTCCCTCCCTACCCCTCCCTCTGTCTCTGGAAGTTGGCAGCCTGTATCAGATCTGAGGTAATTTACTGCTGGCAAAAAGACAGAGGAGCCCAGTTGTTTCTGACAGGTCAAACTGAAGCCCGGGGAGACCAAACCGGAGGGGAAATTCAGTCGGTGGATGGAATGGAAACATAGGGGCTTATTAATGTGGAAGCCCCATAAAAGGCAATCGGTCCTGATGAAGTGTGTCTATTTGGACGTGCAGGGGGGATGGAGGGATGTAGGGATGGGGGGTGCGCTGTCTTCTTGATTGTTAGAGAATTGACAGAGAAGACAAAGGCAGACACAGAGTGCATGTTTGTCTCCTCCTTCGCTTTGAAGCAACATTTAATCACATAGGGCTTCTGCCGCCTCTTAACCCATCAACTGGGAACATTCTTGTGTGTGTGTGTGTGTGTGTTTTACGTGAGGGTGTATTTGTTTGATTGTTTGTTTTGGTGTGTTTGTGTGTGTGTGTGTGTGTATGTGTGTTATATGTGTGGGTGTGTTTGTTTGTTTTGGTGTGTTTGTGTTTGTGTCTGTGTGTGTGTTGTTTGTTTTTGCACGTGTGTGTGGATGTATGTGTTTGTGTGTGGGTCGGGGAGCTTCTGATTGGTCCTGATTGTACAACCTGAAGGCCCGTTAAAAACATCAAACAGACAAATAGGACATGGCAAAGAGGGTGAAATACAGACCATTATGAGATTGTAGCATTGTAAATATATTTTCTTACTATACAGCATATAAAGCATTCCACAGTTGCATTTTTGGTTCTCTTTATCTTTGTCTATAGTTCTTGTTATGTTGTTTCCCTTGCTAAGCACTTTGTGTTAGCCTTTTTTCCGAAAAGGAGCTCTATGAATAAAGTTTGGTCGGTTGATTCAATCGAATCGAGAATGCTACGTGCAATTTAGTAAATAACACATACTTCTTCATCTAAGAGAGGAAGGAGATCTATCATTGCTCTGTGAAACCTCTGGAGCTGCTCGTGTGTGAGTGGGCCGCGGACAGGGTCATCCCCCTCCGGAGAAACCCTTCTGGACGCGCAGGGAGAAAGATGAAGCAGCCCTTAAATCAAGACACGCCCGGCCCATGAATCAGCCCCATGGCAGTAGGAAGAGGGATGGGAGTGTCTGCGGCAGCATAGGAACGGGCTAGCCGACCCCTGGCGCCGTAGACGCTAGCTGTACAGCTGAATGAAGAGGTGGTGGAGATTAGCGCGAGCGCCAGGCTACGCAGGCGAGGGGCGAGAGAGAGAACATTGGGTGTGTACAAACAAACAAACAATCAAAATCCCTCTCTCTAAAAATGTCAGCCATCTCATTTATCAAACAGACATTTGAGATTGTTCACACAGAGCATCTGGGCGCTTATTGATGGACGCCTTCAGCAGTTTAATGGTGTCGCTGTGATGGCTTTAATTCTTCATTCGTGATTTACTGATTATGTTTGATTTTAAACAACAACAAGTGCACTTGCAGTCGTCCTTTCTGGATGACAAAACGTATTGTGGAGTGAGATTGACGTAGAGATACCCGACATGTATTTCAGTTCAATTCAAAAGGTTTTGTTGGCATGGAAAACATTGGTTGCATTGCCAAAGCACAAAAAAAGCCAAATATGACACAGGTCCTTTTTGACGTGTAGCCAGTGGGCGTTTTCAACATAGTGGTCAAGGTTTGAAGTTCAGTGACATTATCTAGGCAGCTTGTCATGCTGCCTGTGAAAACACAGCAGCAACCAAATAGGGGTGGTAGACAACAATTACTTCACATTAAGAATTATTATGTTCTATGATTCTGAATCAATTCCCAATTTACCCCCAAACTATTATTTGGCTTATGTTTGCTTTTTTGTGTTTAAATTATTACATTCAGTTGATATAACTTTTTCAAGTATAAAAACGACATAATATCATACACACTTCACCCTATGTACTGAATCCAATCGTGACCCCGAGAATCATATTCGAATCCAATCTGAGATACCGAAGGATTCACACCCCTAGCATGAAATATCTATAAACATCTCGATTGGTATATTTCCTGTGAGTGTGAAGGAGTAACGTATAGAATCCCCACTGACAGGTCAGTCGCCCCCAGGGCTGAAGGGAGGGACAGCTTGTCCTTCATGATGTACTAATTACACCCAAAAGGTTAGACACAGATTAATAATGAAATAATTACACTTCTGAAACAAATCCTACGCTCTCTCAGAGACCGACTCTGGACCCTGCTTTGTTTTTTTTTCTACCCAAAGGCAAGGGCACCTGGTCTCGGACGTGCGGTATAGTAAGATGATATGATACAACTTGTATCACCGACTCTCTCTCTCACACACACACACACACACACACACACACACACACACACACACACACACACACACGTTATTCTTTGAGTCCATGCCGTTAATACCGAACAAAGGTGTGAATTGGTATTAATGTATCTTATACGTTATCTTATATGGACGGCAATATAATACTTATTATGTTATAAATGCAATATGCATTTGTACTAATTTGCATCGCTTTTCCTCACAGTACATGTAGTACTCACTATGAGATGGATCTAGACATATCATATATATCATATCATATACTGTCATAGCAGAGCAGACTGCGGACCGTCCGTCCACCCAGCCATCCGTCCTTTCATCCATCCACATCCATCCAACTATCCATCCCTCCTAATTACCGACCATCCC
The DNA here is from genome assembly GCA_026745465.1 of Lota lota. NCBI lineage: Eukaryota > Metazoa > Chordata > Actinopteri > Gadiformes > Lotidae > Lota > Lota lota. The sequence goes on from JACYXH010000462.1 coordinate 1,707,846, forward strand.
TGGTTGTCTTTGTATTAGGGTACAGATCTCCAGATCTGCATATCTGGAGCAAACCCAGCGGTACTGGGTTAGATCAGCAGATCCCAGTAATATCCTGGGTCTTCAGAGTTCCTACCTGTTGTTACCAGACCCAGAGAGAGCAGAGAGATTATTGTGAATCAATGTGGTGTCTTTATGTTTACTATTGCTGCTAAGCAGGTGTTATGACTAGGTCTACTTCTCACTGCCAAGCCGCTGACATTCAGGACAAACGAGCATTAATCACTTTCAACTGTTAAAAATACACCCTGACATAAATATGGATCTTGGTTCCCAGGCGGACGGGGGAATGTGTTCTTTACTCTTCTTCATGTTTTTTTAAAAATGCCCAACAATACAACAATACACTATAATCTGAAAATGGAACAGGACAGAATGAGAGAGAGAGAGCCATCGATTGTGATTTTCTACCGATAAACCACCGCGTGCGTCCACTCCTCCCCCTCCTCCTCCTCCCCCTCCTCCTACACCTCCCCCTCCCCACCTCCCCATCACCTCCTCCCCCACATTCTCCTCCTCCTGGTGTTATATTTGCGTGCGCCGCAGGCCCCAGAGGTGTCTGGATGAGGTGGTTGAAGAGCAGCATGGTGGCATGGTGCAGTCCAATCATCTTGGAGTGTTTGCTTTAATATCCTCGCCGCCTTCATGCTGTTTGATAAGCGGGGGAGGAGGCGGGCGATAAGGGGAGGGGTGCGGGCCGCTCGTGGCCTGTTGATTTGTTTACGCTTGTTTACAGAAGTTCTCATAAATTCATAATCATCCTCTCTGTGAGTCTTTCCTCCGCGACTGCAGGAAGCAGGTTTGGAAATTGGCTCCGCGCGGTCAGTTCCGATATGGTTGGAGATGGCTAAGCCTTTAATGCTGGCTTATTTTTTATTTTTTTATTTTTTTCAAATACTGAGAGAAAGGGGGCTTTTTTTTTCATCAGAGAGATGATTCAGATAATCTTCCTTGGTTTTGAGCCAAGAAGGCCATTCTCTCTCTCTCTCTCTCTCTCTCTCTCTTTCTTTCTCTCTCTTTCTTTCTTTCTCTCTCTCTCTCTCTTACACTCACTCTCTCTCAATCTCTTACGCTCACTCTCTCTCAATCTTGCTCAATCTCTTGTTCTACCTCCTGCCAGAGATTTGCTTTTTGCTCTGCAGCAATAGAATGGGAGTTGAAATTCGAGGGGATTTAAGCAAAACGTGTGACTTTTGAGTTGGAGGAGACTGACTGATTGCTTTCTACATAACCTAGTTAGGCCTGAAGCCAAAATTACGTCTGCACATATGCAAAGATCCGCGAAGATCCACACAGTTGTGCACACGCCCCTTTTGCCGTGCTCACACCTACGCGTCCGTTCGAAGGTGCAGAGGTTAGCAACGCATCGCCCTTCTATGCAGAGGCTCCCTCAACTAATCACTGATTGGCCGAGCGGGCCTAGTGTTTTGCTTTGTCTCCGACAGACAGACATGACGATAGAAGGTATGCAATATATATAAAAAATTATAATAATATAATAAAACCGGATATTCAGCTGGTTGCGCAAGTGTGATTTTCCAACACATTTTCAATGGAGCAGACTCCGTCTTGCGATTCCCTTTCAGAATTTTCTTATTGGTTCATGTACATTTGAGGTCGGAAATGCTATACTGCCCTCTTGTGTACAGGTTAACGTGACGTAAAAGTATTAATGCAGGCAGCTCTGCGATCTACGTGGACGTGCTGTATGTAGAACTCTAAATCTGGCTTTATTGAGGCCTTTTCCTTGCCACATTCGCTAAATGTGGGGTATTTATTGGGTACTAACATCTTCAGAGAAGCTTTAATTAGGCCGGTCTGTGTGGTATATAATGACATTATGGCTCGCAGACACACAGCTATTCCATCGGGTACTAAAAGCTGCAGTAAAACACACATTCAGTTTACAATGATTGCAGGGACGTTATTATTGTGTGTGATGTTTCTGGGCAACGTACACACACACACACACACACACACACGTACGAACGCGTGCACACACACAAACACACACTTGCACGTACACACGGGTGCACACACACACACACACACTGAGAGAAGGCTAGCTGCCTCGAATATCCTCAAACATTAGGACCCTGTACATTTTGTAAATAAACAAAAAAGTTATAATGTGGGCCTTGGATCATATTGTAGATCTCCACGAAGTGACGTGGCAAATCTTATTGAAAGATATCTGTCTGTCCCTCTGATAAATATAGACAGTTGGATAGAAGGAACCTGACCTTCCTTTCAATAAGTTGGAGAAGGGAAGAAAAAAAGGGTACTGAACAACACACACACATTAAAGAAAATGCGGTAGGTTAATATTGAAATAGATTGTAACCCAAGGCAGAAAGCTGCACAGGAAATTGCATTGAAAGCCTCATAGGGTCGGTGAGTTAGACCAGTTAAAATGCAGTGAATTCAAGTAGAGAGGATTCTAGTACACTTATCCAACTCATATTTTATATTTATTTTATACCTAGACTTACCTTTACTACATTTTCTGGTCTTTATTATCATTACGGTGTGTCGTACATTAATGACCTTGGGTTGTCTTCCCCATGCCAATGCGTCATAGACTGTAAAAAATATGGATGCAGCTTTCGTGATGTCACCCATTGGTTAACACAGAACCGTTTTAAGGGGGTTGTTTGCCTTCTACGGATGCCACCATTGTTTGAGATTCTTGCCACTGGGGGGGGGGGGGGGATTTGAATGGCCGCCATTAATGTATAAAGTCATTCATATTTTTTAGGGAATTTAGCAGACGCTTTTATCCAAAGCGACTTTGTGCCTTGCCATGCAAGGCGACAGCTCATCAGGGGCAGTTAGGGTTAGGTGTCTTGCTCAGGGACCCCTCAACACTCAGCTAGGAGGAGCTGGGGATCGAACTAGCAACCTTCCGGTTACAAGTGTTAAGGGGCGAGTGCAGCGAGTGGACCCAAATGCACGACACAGAGACACTGACATGGAGGTAAATAATGCAAGGGATTTACTGAGGGCAACAAAAGAGTAAGGCAGGAAACGGGGACAAGGCGAGGGGCTTGATAGGCAGTCGGGTAGTCAGACAGGTGAGGGTTCGTCAACGGGTGGGTAGTCAAACAGGCGGGGGGTTCAGCAACGGGCGGGTAGTCAGGCAGGCTGAAGAAGACTGTTTACCGCAAGCGATAAACACTATAGCAATCAGAACACGAGGAAGGGCCAGGGACGAGGTACTGACTGTGGTAGTGTAAACAACAATCTAGCGATGACTGCTTGGAGATCCAGGGTTGATGTAGTGCGTGCTAATGAAGATTGCCAGCCGGTGTGTAGACAAGAGAGAGATGAATGGATGACGTAGAAGAAAGACAATGACCACTGCTAGGTGACAGAAGTGGATGGCGTGACAACAAGTTGACCCCCTCTACCTCCTGAGATAAGCGGGCTCATGCAATCCTTAAAACAGTTTAACTAAATAAAACTGTCAGACGGGACCTCTCAAAATATATAATGTGGTGATGAACTAACCCATCTTAACTGAACAAAGAAAACAATTATTGGCTTTGTATTACGATAATGAAATAATATTTCTTCCCATATTTCTTCCCATATTTCTTCCCATATTTCTTCCCATATTTCTTCCCACTTAGAATGATGACGGGTCTTTCTGTATCCGTACCACAAACCACCTAGAGGAGCTACATTTGAGTCTCTTCTGCCCTTCAGCTGCTACAATACACCTTGAAACCACACACAGCTCCATCAGTGAGCCTGCTAACAACTATTTTGTTCGCAGGTGTGTGTTCTCCAGAGCTCCTCTCTGGGTGAGACCTGTTTGAGGGGCCACAGAAGGTGTGTGTTCTCCAGAGCTCCTCTCTGGGTGAGACCTGTTTGAGGGGCCACAGAAGGTGTGTGTTCTCCAGAGCTCCTCTCTGGGTGAGACCTGTTTGAGGGGCCACAGAAGGTGTGTGTTCTCCAGAGCTCCTCTCTGGGTGAGACCTGTTTGAGGGGCTGCAGAAGGTGTGGGGTGTTCTGTCCCAGGTGTGTCCGCCTGACATATTGTCAGCCTCAAGGGTTCCTGTTCAATGAGTAATTAAAGCACAGGAGATAACGGCCACGGCTTGTAAGACATGGCTTGTGAGACACGCAAGTGAGACACGCTAGTAAGACATGGCATGTGAGACACGCTAGTGAGACAGAGCATGTGAGACACGCTAGTGAGACAGGGCATGTGAGACACGCTAGTGAGACAGAGCATGTGAGACACGCTAGTGAGACAGAGCATGTGAGACACGCTAGTGAGACAGAGCATGAGAGACACGCTAGTGAGACAGGGCATGTGAGACGCGCTAGTGAGACAGAGCATGTGAGACACGGCATGTGAGACAACCTGTGCTCAGGGCAAATGCTAAATAATCACCAAAACATTGGTTTGTCTGGTTTTTGTCTTGTCTTCTGTCCCTTGTTCCCCAAAGCCTGGGCGGTAGGCCTAAAGCTTAAGTACCCCTTCATTGACAACAAACCAGACACGTTTCCCTCTGAGTTAATATTATACTATGATCATTTAGCCTCTTGATTAATGTTGAAGTAGCCTAGGCATTTCAAATTGAAGAAGCTGAGATGTACTTCAATTTCTGGTCTTAACTTTATTGATCAGCAACAATCAACATGGATAATATTTAACGAATTCCGCAAACAACCAAGCATGGTGAAGCAGAACTTCTAGCTTCTACCACCACATATCTGGTACAAACTTAGTTTTTATCTACCACCACAAATCTGGCACAAACTTCCACAACATCTGAGGTCTGCCTCAACTCAACTTTATACTTTGAAAACAGGGTTCAAAACAGTTTTTTTTTTAATTATCGGCATATTTATTATTTCACATTCTTATACTTCTATCTTCCAATGATTGATTTATTGATTGTAATTTATTTCAAATGTGACTATATGACTATTCTCCTACCCATGTAAAGGACTCCGAGTGGCCTTGGTGTTTGAAGGGCGCTATATTCTTCTGTCCCTTCTTGCCTAGCCTAGTAAAACCACTCGGGAAAGTGGACTGTGTGTGTGTGTGTGTGTGTGTGTGTGTGTGTGTGTGTGTGTGTGTGTGTGTTTGTACACATTAGTTTGCCTGCCATTAGCTAGCCCCCTACTCTCCAGGCGTATTAATTACAGCTGTCACCTCACCGTGCGGCTAACGCCTCGCTCTCTCTCCCCGACACTCGTCAATACTTCGCCCAGGCCCAGGGCTGCCCGGTAATTGGACCAGAGCTGGCAGCGGCGAGGGCGAGCGCTAAATGACCGCCACAGGCTGTCTAAATGCTTGCCGATTTTGGCTTGCTTATTTGTTGGATCGTCGTGTCACCGCTTTTGAGCAAAGGTCCCGGCTATGCATTCGGTCGCGGACTTGTCTGATTAGGATAGTCCTATGATAAATAATGGCGTTAAATATGCGTTTGTAAAACATTGTCTTCGTTAAGGACTGTATTTTTGTTGTTGTAATTAGCATATTACATTACAAACATTTGTAAGCTAATTGTAAGGCTAACAGGTGACCTGGGGAACGATAGTTATGTTATTATAACTCTAGTTCTATGATTGTAGGCGTAGCCGTCCAGGCTTCGCCTTATGGGCTTGTCCCGTGCGCGCACTCGCGTGCACTGAACATTTTCAGCAATGCACCAATCAACGTGGGCACAGCCCACACTTCCCACGACACCGTGTATATAACGCGGCGCACAGCTGCGTTCGTCCTCCTAGCTATTCTTTCAGCATTTGGAGGGTACAGCAGGTGGGAAACTAGACGGCTACGCCTACAATCATATAACTAGAGTTATAATAACATAACTATCGTTCTATTTCATGTAGGCTACGCCGTCTAGGCTTCGCCTTATGGGCTAAGGTGAAACTGCGAGCAGAGCCCGATAAATGTACTCCTGCTGGACCCAAGTCACAAAAATGACCTATGTCACAGGGCACATCAGACTCAATAAGCCGAAGATGTGCAAAACACAACAGCTAAATAAGAAACCATAAAATCTCTTTAAGAACACGCAAAGCGATGATATAGAGAATAGAGTGAGTCTGTAACTCTGACTCAACCCGTATTTCAATGAACATGAAGAAGGGGAATGCAGAGCAACAAGGCTTCTCCTACGTCCGCTACCATAGGGGCGGGGCCTAGGAAGAAAAAACCAAGCTACCAATAGCAACGAGCAACAAGGCTATTCCTACCTACGCTCAAAGAGGCGACAGGAGGAAACCTGTTGTGCAATGTTTAATAATAGAGGACAGGATATAAAACGCCGGTTACGAACCGTAATCAGAGTAAAAATAACCTGTCACTCCTGAGCTCAGTGCCCACGCTGTAACACCACCCGGTGACAGCGGAGAGAGAGAGAGAATCCGAGCGACATCACAAGCGTAACATGCTCTGACGAACGATAAACTAATATCTAGTTCGCAGAGAGGCGGCCCGACTCCAACACAGAGTGGCCGAGTGAGCCCCTGGACATGTCTAACATGTAGAAACGAATAAAAGGATCGGGGGAAGACCATGACGCAGCCGCGCAAATGTCTTCTACCGAAATGCCCCTGAATAGCGCCGACGAGGCGGCCATCCCTCGTGCAGAGTGAGCTCTAGGCTAAGCAGACACCCTCACATATCCAGCGGGACAGACGCTGCTTAGAAAGAGCGCGACCCTTGGCAGCGTCACTGTAACACACAAACAACTGTTGTGTGGAGCGAAACTCAGCTGATCGTTTCACGTACATAGCCAATGCCCGCACCGGGCACAGGACATGCAACTCCGCATCCACTTCACTAGTATGAGGCGGGGGGTGAAAAGCCTTAAGCACAATATCCCTCGACCGAAAAGAACTGAAAATGTTCTTGGGGAGGAACGCAGGATTGGATCTAAGTAGCGCGAAGGAGTTGTCCGGCTGACAGACAGCGCAGCAAACTCACCGGCACGTTTGGCAGAAACCAAAGCCAATAAGAGCGCTGTTTTAAAGGAAATGGCATCCAAAGGGGCTTGAGACAGAGGCTCGAAAGGGTCCTTGGATAAACCCCGCAACACGGTGGGAAGATCCCAGCGCGGTGTGAGCACACGAGAAACAGGTTTAACACGTCTAACCCCACGCAAGAATCTCTTGACTAGTGGGTGGCTGAAAACCGGTTTCCCGTCATATCCTGCGTGGCCAGCCGAAACGGCTGCCGCATAGACTTTGATGGTGGAGAAAGCCAAACCTTTCTCCAGTAAACACTGAAGGAACCCAAGCACGCTTCCCACCTCACAGAGAGATGGGATAACGTGGTTGAGGTCACACCACGTAGAGAAAGCACCCCACTTCGCCGCGTAAAGGGAGGAAGTGGAAGGCGCGCGAGCACTCTGAATAGTGTTGATAACTGATGCTGGCAGACCTCTGCCTTGCAGAATCAACCTCTCAGAAGCCAAACCAACAACCGACCCGTCATAAAGGGCGGGTGGTGCACCGTCCCGTGAGCCTGTGAAAGCGCGTCCGGTCTGATCGGTACCGGCCACGGCTCCGTGCAAGAGAGCGCCGCTAGCTCTGGGAACCACAGAGCTGAGCGGTTCTCCGGGGCCACTAGAATGAGGGACAATCCCTCCTGCCTGACCCGCTCCAGGAGAGGATGGATTAGTTGAAGCGGCGGGAACGCATATAAGAGTTCCCGCGGCCACGTTGTGTGCGCCATCGCGTCCACCCCCAACGGGGGAAGATCCTGAGGGCTGAGAGAGAACCACAGACTGCAGTGGGTGTTCTCTCTGGACGCAAAAAGGTCCACCTGAGCCATCCCGAACTTCTGCCAGATCAATCTGACAATGTCGGGATTTAACCGCCACTCGTCTCGGCGGGGACCGCCGCGAGACATGAGGTCCGCCCCAAAGTTCAGGGCACCCGCGATATGCAGGGCTCTCAGGCTGAGCAGGTTCTGATGAGCCCACAGCCAGAGCTCGACTGCTGCTCGGTGGAGAGCAGCGGAGCGCACTCCTCCTTGTTTGTTTATGTATGCCGCCGCTGACACGCTGTCCGTTCGGATCAGAACGTGGCGGGCGCACACCAGGTGAGAGAAATGTACAAGCACTTTCCTCACCGTGGTGAGCTCCAGCACATTTATGTGTGGAGTGGGGAGAGTCGGCCACTCGCCTCCGACCGAGTGGGAAAGGCACGTTCCTCCCCAACCCGTCAATGAGGAGTCCGTGAAGACCACCACGTGAGACGTGACTCTGCCTAGGGGAACCCCTCTGAGAAGAGCCGGGGAACTCCCCCAATATCTCAGGTCTGGAGACACCGAGCGAGGAACGGACAGTAACCTGCGCTTGTGTCGCTTGGGGTCCAGTCTCTGGCGAGCAAACCACCGCTGTAGTCTGCGCATAAAGAGCAGACCCGGGGCACCACATGGTGAGCAGCTGCCATCAGTCCCAATAGGTGCATGACGGACAGTGCAGTCACGCTGCTGCGAGCGTGAAAACGGGAGAGCGCCAGCAGGACAGCATCTCGCCGAGGAGGCGAGAGCGTCGCTGTGAACGTGACGGAGTCTAGGCAAAGCCCCAAGTAGACTAGCCGGCGGCTGGGGAGCGGAGAGCTCTTTACCCAGTTGATGGCGAAACCCAACGAGGAGAGATGATTTATCACCGTCATGGTGTCTCTTCTCGCAGCTTCCTCTGAGTCGCTCAGAATCAGTAGGTCGTCGAGGTAAAAGAGAACTCTCTTTCCCTGACGCCTGAGCGGTCCCAGCGCTGCCTCTACACACTTTGAAAAAGTGTGTGGGGCCAGAGAGTAACCGAACGGCAGGCACAGGAACTCGTACGCCATGCCCATAAAGGCGAAGCAGAGAAATTTCCTGTGAGCCTGGAGAATGGGGACGTGGAAGTACGCATCCTTGAGATCCAGGGATGTGAACCAGTCGCCCTCTCTCACACACCGGAGCAATGCTCTGGTGGTGAGCATTCTGAATTTCCTCGCGGCAACAAAATTGTTGAAGACGCGAAGATCCAGAATGGGTCTCATCTCCCCCGACTTCTTGGGAACCAGGAAGTAGCGGGAGTAAAACCCTAGGCGTGACTCGAGGGGGGGAACGACAGAGACAGCCCCCTTCCCCAAGAGACGGACCACCTCCGCTGCCAGAGCCGTGCTCGCGGCTGGATCCTGCAGCCTTGTCTCCACCACCCCCATAAAGGGTGGGGGACGGTGCTTGAACTGTATGGGGTGGCCCCACCTCAACGTGTTGTCCAACCATGTGGGTAAAACGCAGCGCTCTCGCCAACACGCATGGCGCTCGGTGAGAGGGCGATTATCCAGCTGAGGAACGTTGTCCAGGAATGCTCTGTATTCCTCGGCCCCTACCGCCTTCACACTGCGTGTGAACCAAGGGGGGCGTACCTCGAAAGGGAGGGGAGGGAGCCCCTGCGAGCGGGAAACCCGCTGCAGAGGGCAAACTCAAAGCTTGCTCGCTCGCCGTGCCTACGGCTAACAGCTCCGACGTCTCCCCACAGTCATCAGACTGTAGAGCGGAGGTTGGGGGGGCAAAGTCGGGGTCCGGAAAACTGTAACATGAAGCCGCATAGACGGCCTCGTGCGACGAGTCTTCAACCCGCTCATGAAGTGCACGGGGACGCCGCATGGATGCGGACGACCCCCTGGCTATACTACACTGCCTAGCCGCCGCCCCACAGCCACTAGGCTGAGAGGGAGGGAGAGGCTGAGGGGAACAGGAATGCACGACAGGCGCAGGGCGCGGTCGGCTTAAAGGGTAAAGCTCTTTAAAGATGTACTGCCGTTCGGTCGAACGGGCTTTCAAAGCTTTATTAGGGAGGGAAAAAGACGTAGGTCGGTCCCACGTGGGCGCCAGCCTCCGTGATTTCTGCCCCTTCGCTGCCTGGCGCTGCTGCGGAGGCGGCGTCGGCGTTGGCGCTGGAGGCGGCGTTTTGGCCCGTTGAGGACGTGGTCGACCCCGCTTCCTGCTGGCCCGACTGCTCCCGCTGGCCTGGTAGGAGGAGCCCGTGAGAATCGGTCCGAACCGGGAACGATTCTCACGGATGGACTGGAGGTGGGCGAGAACCTCTGCGAACCGAGGTCCAAAGAGCCCGTCCGCGGCCAATGGACCCTGGATAAGGCCCGCCCTTTCTCTGTCAGGAACAGAGGTGAAGGACAGCCACATGGCTCGATGACCCATGGTCGCCCACACCATCTGACGTCCGGCAGTAACCGCCACCGGCTGGCAAAGCTGGAGGATAGTGCCGGAGAATTTAGCGACCTTCTCCACGTCGCTCTGCCCGAACGAATCCTTGCCAACTGTCATGACCGACAGGGCAGAGGAAAGTAGGGCAATGTTATTTACGGCCGCCGCAGCTTGTGAGGCGCAGACAAACGATCTGTCCCCCAAGGCAGCGAGCTGCTTGAGAAGCCGGTCGGGGGGCAGCGGCTTCTCGTTCGGACGCCATCCGGCGCCCGGACAGAGGAGCGCTGCCAAAGGACGCTCCAGGCGAGGTATCCCCCTCGCCTGTGTGGTGGACCACCCCTCCACCCTGGTGAAATCGGTGAACGCCTTCACCGGGGCCTTAAGGGAGGACGGGTCCTCAGCCGCCGCGGTAAGATACCGCTGGACGGGTGGGAACAGAGGGCACAGGGTAGGCCGTCTGGTCGACGAAGAAGGCCTAAAATAGTCCCTCTGCATGTCGTCCAGTTCCGGGGAGGGCGGTGGAGGTGGCATGGCGATGCCCTTGATGGCCGCCGCCTCACCCATGATATCGCCGAACAGGTCGGCGAAACGATGCAGCTTCTCCGTGGGCAAAACCCCCGAAGGTCTTGAGGAAGTCCCCGACGCGGAGTGCACGTCGAGGTCGTAGTCCTCGTCTTCCCCCGGTGTCCCCACGGCGTCGAAAATATCGACGGCGTCCGCAAGCTCCACCGATGGGGAGGAGCACCTCTTGAGGTAGGGTGGTACAGGCGGCGCAGGAATTGGAGCCCGAAAAGGCTGCCATGGCGTGCTCCGCACCGAGGCAACGGAAGCATATAACGTGCCCGTCGTCCGGAGAAAGGATCGCCGGGAAAGAGGAGCAGAGAGGCCCTGAAAAGGGCCGTACCTCCGCTGATGCCGCCGCGCCGCTGCTACATGAAGTCATCATGCTTCAATTTTAGTTGGTGTTCAAATGTGTTCAAACGCCGCGTTATATACACGGTGTCGTGGGAAGTGTGGGCTGTGCCCACGTTGATTGGTGCATTGCTGAAAATTTTCAGTGCACGCGAGTGCGCGCACGGGACAAGCCCATAAGGCGAAGCCTAGACGGCGTAGCCTACATGAAATAGAACAGTGAGTTCATGACTGATGGTGTGATTGTACTTTGCGTCCCGCGAGCCAATCAGCACGGGGGTGAAAGCAGTTTCTGTTTGTTTTCCTCACAGCTCTCCTGTTGAGCTCCTACCACTGGTGTTCTCTCTCTCTCTCTCCATGCTCCTCTGTGTCTTTCGCTCTAATCTCTTTCTCTGCTCCTTTGAGCTCGATAAGAACTCAGGCTAATTTGAAGGGTTTTGATTTGTGGAGATTCTGTTGGCGGCGGCCAATGAGCCGTGAAGAGTTTGGTTTCCACGGTGACGGCGTGAAAAGACAACGACTTTTCTTCTCCGTCTGGGTCCCTGGGCATGTGTGTTTCCTGAGCCCACCGAGCCGTGACCAATTTAGCCAGCGCTCCACACTTCTCTTTCATCTATCCGGCCGAGAGCCACCGTCTGATAGACCTGCCTGAGGCAAGGGCTTCATTTGGATCGAGCCACACTTTTGTACTTTTATTTTGAAAAGATAAGGGGATTTTATTTTTACACAATATATATATATATATATATATATATATTAATTTTAACAACCCTCTTTGTCTCATGGAATCAAACAGTGTATTATTCTGGGAAATGGTCGACTTTGCTGCAGGAAAGATAAATCTTTGTATGCCTGTAGCCGCTTGATTCGTGTCTGGGGTGGAATAGATATAAGTGTCTGATAGTGGGCTGAAACATAGTAAAGTATAAAAGAAACATCTCTGAAACGTTTTGATAGGACTGGGCTTACCTCTACACCTCACCTGACATAGCTTTAAACTTATACTTAACTGAATAAATGTGTACATTTTTCACATATAAGCATTGGTGTTGTCTGTGAGTTCGCTGGTGTACGGGTTGGAAGAGAGCAAAGGCGTTTCCTTTGACAACTGTTCAGCATACAGATTCTTCTACTGCCATAACGAGGTGTGCTCTAGTGGTAGTTCATTGGTGGTAGTAATTAACCTTGCCAGGGTTAGGGGTTAGATTCCCATGGGGCTACCTCCATGCTTAAAACGTAAATGATTAATACATTCAATTCAATATTAATTATGTTGGTTTTAATTATGTTTGTACCTCTAGAAAGTATGCACACTATTGTAAGACATTTATACTTGATGTCTGCCAAAAGGCATTACATTATGAAAAACCTCCATCCCCTCAAATCATATTTAGTAGTACATTGTGTTGGATTTCATTAGTCATTTGATCATATTTTCATATTGTTATAGTATAGAACCAAAGGACAGAGATGAAGGTTGTAGTTGCAGGTGGTTTGGTATATTTCCGTCCAGTGGTCTGTACACCAGATGACCGATATCAACAACCCCTGTCCGGGCTACGATTCAGAGAAGAGACGACCTCCAAGGACATCAGGTAGACGGAGGAGCAGCTTACACAAGAGAAAGTTTTGCTCAAGAAATCAATAATACTAAATAATAAAATAAAGTAAAAGAAAAAAACACACTTCCATATAGAACATTCAAGTAGAAAGGGATGATATAAATGTTTCAATCTGGGAGGAAGTGGTGGTTGGTGCGTACGTGTGTGGGGCGGAGTGATGACAAGGGAGAAGGGATGATGGCGAGATGGGGGGGAGGATGGCAAGAGCGAGATGTAGACCAAGGCGCGGGATGAGGATTTCTTGGCGGTCGTTCCCCCGAGAGTCAGCGATCACTCAACGTTTTTGATGACTGGCTGAAGCTGGTTTTTCCTGTGTGGCTTTGTATTTTCGATTGGAGAGACAGATAGAGGGAGGTCATGATGAATGTTTTTATCTATAACCCCCCTACCCCTACCTCCCCCTCCAGAGCTGTACTAGTGAAACGCAATTGGTAGCTGACAGAGTGTTGGAAGAGATTTTTCAGGCTGTGCATCCCGATGGCATTATAAATTACATTTCTAAATGCAGAAGGGGCCGTCTGTGTGTGTGTGTCTGATTGTGTGTGTGTGTGTGTGTGTGTGTGTGTACATACATGTCTATGTGAACATCTGTGTGAACATTATTACTTGTGTGCATGGGATTGATAATGTGTGTGTGTGTGTGTGTGTGTGTGTGTGTGTGTGTGTGTGTGTGTGTGTGTGTGTGTGTGTGTGTGTGGAATTGAACATGCGTGTGTTCATGTGTGACCATTGGTATTCATAGTGTTTCATGCATGCTGCATGTGCAATATCCCTGTCTGGGTGATGGTCTATCATTGCACATTGAACATCTTTGAGGACAGGGGAAGCCAAGCATGTGCCCACACTGGTCTGCTTAGCAATATGTTTCCCTTTAGGCCCCGGTCCATGGGCCGGGCCCCAGCCTGGGATGAGGAGGCCTAACATGTTTTCATCTGTGAGAATTGGGCACAGATGGCTCTAGTGTAATCTGTTTAGTGTGCCATTAATCACCCAGCGGAGGGGCGGGAGATATCCTGCTGCAAAGGTCACTGGGAGATGTAGTTCACAGGATTAGTTGGACAGCACATGCAGCTTAGCTCACACACACGTCATGCATCGCCGCCGTCATCTCTCAGTGTTTCTCACACACAGTCACATTAGGATGTCAATCTTTATAATGTTTATACACATTAAGATTTAGTAGATTGGTAGTCACCCATTTGTCTTAATAGCCAGGCCATAGACAATGGCTCTGGGCTCCTTTCAAACCATTTATTGTGTGTTTGTGTCTATATTTGTTTGTTTCACAGCTGGTGTCTCTCTGAATGCATATTAACTATGCTGTTAAAGTTCAGTTTATTGATCACCGCGATTCTTACGCACTGAAAGGAGAAACTTTAACCAATAAATCAGCTTTGGGAGATTTATGTTTTTCTTTTAGCAAATATATTCACAATTTATAAGATTCCTGTGGTTTTGCTCAAATGTGGTTTTTCTGTAGTTTGCTGTTTATTTACCCGAAGATTTGTCAAATTATGATATTTATATCAACCATATATCTACCTATTTACCAGTGTATCTACCTGTGTATTGACCTGTATTCATACCTGTGTATAACTACCTGGCTGTATTTACCTGGATATCTAACTATATGTCTACCTGTGTATTTACCTGTATATATTTAACTGTATATCTACCTGTGGATTCACCCGGATATCTACCTGTGCATTTACCTGGATATATACCTGTGTATTTACCTATATATCTACCGGTGAATATTTACCTGGATATATTTACCTGTATATCTACCTGTGTATATCAACCTGGATATATTTACCTGGATACATACCTGTGTATTGATGTGTGTATTTACGTACCTGTGTTTCCAGCTACACTATGCGGGTGGTGGGGAATGGGATCAAAGCCCAGAGCGCCAACCCTGAGGTGAAGGTGAAAGGAGCCGACCCTGTCATCAGTCAGATCATCGACAAACTCAAACACGTCAACCAGGTGAGCCTCAGCCTTCTGTTACTTGAATCACCTTGGCGTTCCTACTGTTCTCCTCTCTTCCCTCCACCACCTGGCATAGACCGACACACATCAACACAAACAGATGTAACACGATGGTTTAATTCACAAAAAAAGGATTATGTAATTAATTTGTCATGCCAATAATTTTTATACGTTTTACGATTTATGATGTCTGTACAAGCTGTTGGAGTCGGCTTCGGCTACTGAGTTGGAGTGTGTCCCATTGCGTAGGATTTATGTTACCCCTCCGTTCCGTTCAAAGGGACAGCTACATCAAGGAGTGACTCCAAAAGGAGTGGGATGGTGTAGGTACTGGGACACTAAAAGTAAAAGCCTCAGCAGTTAGTACACATCCTAAATACTGAAGCCATCGTCTAGTCAGCTACAGAAAGCCAGGCCTATTCCACAGATCTGCTGCTATAGTTTACAGATAGTCTGTTTATCTTTTTTCTTTTTTTTTTGTGTGTGTGTGTGTGTGTGGCTGTCTGTGTTTGTGTGTGTGTAGTCCAGGGGAATGTGATAAAAAAGTAAACTGGATCTATGATACCAGTTCATCAGTAACTGAGTAATTTTCTATGCTGTAAGGGAATAATGCTAAGGCTTAGTTTCAAGGTATAAGCGATAAAGAAAGGTTTACACAACACACAGATGAAATATAATATAATCCTTTCAACAGATTGACATTAAAACCAAGTCTTACCTCTCACCTTCCTGCTGATAGGCCAACAGCCGCCAAAATGAATCAACACACACACACACACACACACACACACACACACACACACACACACAAATCAATCATTAAATGTTTAGAAATCCATTGGACTGCTTTGAGGATAATCATGTTTATAAAAATTATTGTTCTGTCCTTTGGCAAAATCAATGTCACTTTAGCATCAACTAACCCACGCTTTATTCATGTCCTAGTGTTGCATCTAACGTTACGTTTCTGTGCAGATCACATAACGTTACCTAATATTATACAATATGAGATTATATGAACACAGCTAATGGCACAACTTCCTCCAGTAAAACTCTCTAACAGTTGCAGCGACTGTAGAAATGGGTGGAGTCCACGGATGCGTTCAAAAACCTTTTCTGTGCATCCTCCTTCCTTTTGCTCGTTCACTCTACCCCCAAGGGGACGAGCAGTAAAAATCTCTGAAGCTTTTAAGGCTGCTTGCCTAGCTTACTACGTATGGGTCAGTGGGGACAATGGTGGTCAAGGAGAATATCTGGAGCTATAGGAAGTGAGAGGAATCCCTATAATACGATTATTGTCTCCTTAGATTCCAAGTCTGTTAAAGTCCAGGTTAAAGGCAAGGCAAAGGGAGTGTATTTCTATAGCACCCTTCAAACACAAAGCCCATTCATAGGCCTTTACATCCACAGGAATCATATTTTAAAAACACTAGTTCTGTTAATATTCAAGTGCTTTTAACTAAAAGGACAATCATTACAAGACAATGGAAGACAATCATCTAAAAGATAAATGTAAAATAAAACTATTACAAGGTAAAGTCTTAGAGTCCAATTACTGTCTGGTTAAGTCTATTAACAGTCCAGATCTCATACCGGTCCAGATCTCGTTATGGTCCAGATCTCTTACCGGTCCAGATCTCTTACCGGTCCAGATCTCTTACCGGTCAAGATCTGTTAATGGTCCAGATCTATTAACAGTCCAGATCTCTTACCGGTTCAGATCTCTTAATGGTCCAAATCTCTTACCGGTCCAGATCTCTTACCAGTCCAGATCTTTTAATGGTCCAGATCTCTTGCCCGTCCAGATATCTTACCAGTTCAGATCTCTTACCAGTCCAGATCTCTTAATGGTCCAGATCTCTTACTGGTCCAGATCTCTTACCAGTCCAGATCTTTTAATGGTCCAGATCTCTTGCCCGTCCAGATATCTTACCAGTTCAGATCTCTTACCAGTCCAGATCTCGTTATGGTCCAGATCTCTTACCAGTTCAGATCTCTTACCGGTCCAGATCTCTTACTGGTCCAGATCAGGTCTCAGAGATCTCTGTCCTCTGCTAGATAGTCTTGGCAGCGTCTGGTTCTCCCCATCTCTGTGCTGTCAGAGCGGGGTGATAAATCCATATCCACACTATTAGCGTGCTCCCAGCACAGCTTCCCTTGTTAGCATGCTGAGGGCAGGGGCCTGCTCTGTTGGCTCCTGTTTGCTCTCTGTTTACGCTCGCCTCGACTCTGCATCTTCAAGTGCAGATATTTCAGCAGAGGGGTGTGTGACTTGCTAAATACAGGAAGGGGGTACGTGTTTTGTGTTTACAAATCCCTCTTGTTCTTCTACACACGCTCTACTGTAGATGGGACGTATCCAGTTGAGTGGAAATAGTACTGTATTTAGTACAGCTAATCGTATTGTAAATAGTATCGCCAGTAGTACTGTCAAATATTCAGATTAACAATACCAAATTAATACTGGGGGAAATTGTTTCCGTCACAATGGCTCTGCACAAGATATTAAGGACTGTGTTTCCTTTCTAAACTCTCTCTCTCTCTCTCTCTCTCTCTCTATTTCTCTGTCTGTCTGTCTGTCTGTCTGTCTGTCTGTCTGTCTGTCTGTCTGTCTGTCTGTCTGTCTTCTCTCCATCTTCCTTACCTCACTTCTATACATTCCTTCCTGTAATTGTTATCTTCCTTCCTTGACCATGCTATCTGTCTTTTTTGGACATTTTGTGTTTTTTTTTGTCATTAAAGGTACAGTGTGGGGAGTTTAGTAGCAACTAGTGGTGAGGTTGCAGATTGCAACCAACTGAATACGCACCCCCCAAAACCTCCCTTTCCAAAGACTACAGTGGCCTGTACTGGTCTTCATTGTGTAATGTGCCAGTGGGTTTTGCAAAAAAGTTACATTAATTGTAATCGTTCCATGGTCAATTTTTGACGGCTCTAAACTGCGAATAAATCAGTTTAACTAACCACAATCTGGTGTTTTTGTCAAAGTCACCATGATCCTATGTTTTGGGACATGCCGGAGGTAACCGCCTATGTGGTATGTGAATACAGGTTGCTTTTGATAACGTGACATGTAAAGTTGTATCGCAACAGTTTCATTTTGGATACCAACTTTCTCCAAATGAGTGATAGCCTACTTTTAGTTATCGAACGAATAGGGAAACAACCTCAAAAACGAACGTCTCCAAAACATGGATGTATTAAAGAATGCACACACACTTATTATAATCCCCCTCATCAGCAAACTGCCATTCCCTATACTATTTTACCCTTGGATTAAAAGTGAAACCCCATTATAATTGAATCCTCCTTTTGGTGAAAGGACAGAGCATAAGCTCATATTCACAGACTATATGAGGCTGAGAGAGGGCTGAGCTTCTCGGACACTTACAGTATATCGCCACGGGCTATGTGGGTGTGTGGAGCTCCGTCTGTGCAGCGGTTGATGTTTATGTCCCTGTCAGAGAAAGGGTTAAGCTTCTCGAATACACAGTATAATGCTAAGGTGTGTGACGCATTTCAAATACATTTCAATGACAACATTGCATCATTATAATGCTCCTACACAACAAAGGTACTAAAAGATAATCACAAATGGGTCATAGCCATGGGGATAACACACCCCCCTACTTTTTTATTTAAACACTTTCTCTCTAGCGGTGTTTCTCATTTGTGGGCTGCTGTTGAAACATGGCAGTGCAACATGGCAGCCTGCATGGAAGAGGACCCACTCTCTATGTAGATATAAAGGGCTTATTCTAAGGTAACAAAAAACACAAGGATTCTTATTTTTATGCGATTATACACTTATTTAAACATACTTTCTGCCAAGTCCGTTCCTCTAGATGCCACTTAATTCTACACACTATATCTTTAAACTCTTTAAAAAAAAGAAAAAAAATACTCAAAAAGAATTAATGTGTCAGACTAAGCATGTTGATTTGTTTGTGTATGTATGTGTGCACAGTGACTGATTTGGCTCAGAGGAAAGTTCATATACTAAGACCACTAGTACTATTTAAATACTATTTGTATGGGCTAAGCCTGATGGGTTGGTGTCTTTGTTGCTTCCTTTAGTTTAATCTACATAGTAGGAGGACGCTCTCTGTGTGACCTTGGGTCCAGCAGAGACAGGTGATTATTATTCCATGCTGGTTATGAACCAGAAGGCTGATTCATCATGCTATCTCTCACACAAACCCTGCATTTCATCATCATCATCCTCTTCATCAGCAGCAACGGCGCTCTGCTATGAATTATTTGTTGCTCCGCACCTCCTTGACTGTCCTCTCTCTCTCTCTCTCTCTCTCTCTCTCTCTCTCTCTCTCTCTCTCTCTCTCTTTCTATCAGTCCTTTTATCTGCCCTCTCATATTCTCTCATTCTCTCTCTTTCAGTCCTTATATCTGCCCTCTCTCTCTCTTTCTCTCAGTCCTTTTATCAGTCCACTCTCTATCCTATTCTTTGTCACTCTCGCCATAAGTCCCCCTATCTGTCGCTCTCTCTCTCTCATTCTCTCCTTTAGTCCATTTATCTTTTTTTCTTTTGTTTGTCTCTCTCTCTTTCCTCTCTCCATCTGTCTCACTCTTTCATTCTCTCTTTTAGTCCTTCTATCTTCTCTCTCTCTCTTTCAGTACCTCTATCTGTCACTCTCTCTCCTCCTTTTAGTCCTTCTATCTTTTCTCTCTCTCTCTCTCTCTCTCTCTCTCTCTCTTTCAGTACCTCTTTCTGTCACTCGCTCTCCTCCTTTAAGTCCATCTGTCTTTTTCACTGATTAACCCTCTATTTCTATTTCTCTGGAACTTCTCAGTCATTTTCGATTTCAAGGGGCGTTATCAACGGGCGCAGACCAAATTTCTCTGGACGCAATACAACCAATCAAAGCAACGGAATGTGTGACACATCTTGGTTGTTTATGAAAATACTTCAATGATGCTCCCTTCATCGTATTAACCCCGCCCCATATTAGAGAAACGGTTGTGATTGGCCTGAACCCTAATTTAGAGAAAACAGGTGTAAAATCCTATGTTTGCCACTCATTATAACTCTCATACTCAACGTGTGAATTAGCTTAAAAAAAGAGTATCACAAAGTTGCCATGGGTTGTCACCATGTTGATAACATGTCCCCCCAAACATTTTTTTTAAAATCTCATAGTATTCATATTTCAGCTGAAACGGGGAGTTAACTTACACTTTACATGCATTTCCTGAAACTATATCTAAATTTCTCCAAACTCTACACACAAAGCAAAGCAACAATTAACCTTTTCCCAAAACTACACTAATATCTTGCAAAATGCATTCATGCATTCAGAACCATGTTCTCTCTTCTAAAAATCAAAATGATTCACACAGGCCTCACATTACAGTAAAGACTCAATTTACTGTATTGTCCTGCCAATGAGGTCCACTTGGGCACTCAAATCCTGGTTCCATGAGTCCTACTGAACATTGTCAGGGGTTTATCGTTTTCCTTATCAGTGTTATTATGAGTAATCATTTTTGTGTCTTCTCAAAACGTACTTACTGTAAGAAAATGCTTAATGTAGACTACCAGTCTGGACAATGGATGTCATGATCTGCCCTCATATACGAAATCAATTCACATCTTTATTTGTTACTGAAAAATAAATCGTATTAGAAATAATTGATCGTGGTCATCGCTGTTTCTAGGCCTGCTTAAAGATAAATAAATTAAAGAAACGCAAATGGTGGGTGGATATTGAACAAGTTGGGGACCAGAGCAGCAGGGTGGAAACCCAAGCAACAGCACGTTGAAGTGTGTCTGTATTGTATAAACGGGCTGTATTGTAGGGACCAGTATTTGCATGACGCTTGATGAGACCACGGTGACTTATGGCTGCGCACATAGTCACATTTCCACAGCACAGGCCAGGGACATCAATGCTGGCCTGGTTGGCCAATGATGTTCCTTCCCTGCCGGCTGGTCTTGGGGAGATTGAATCCCGCCTCCACAATGAAGACATACTCGTGTATCCTCAAATCAATTTCAAGTACTCTTTGAAAAGGAAAACATGACCATATTAGACAATAGGCCTACATACAGGAACATTGAAGTGCACAGTGAACAGCAATAGGTCTATACAGAGTACTGAAAGAATGTGGTCAATCATGGGTAACCAACTGTACTCCCTTGCAGACATTGATAGCTCTTTTACTCGGTCAGAGTTCCTCTCAAATGGCACATGATATACTATCTTCTTTCGTACATGATTTCGACTCAATACAAATTCACTTAATGCGGAAGCTTAACTCTTTTCGTGTCTGTGACACTATCTTATGTAATTTTTATCAACCATTCAATGAAGGTATTCTTACCCTAAGCGAACAAACCGCTACACAAAGTCCTTCCGCTATCAGGCTATTAAACACAGACTAGTAATTTTATATAACTGTTACATTCCTTTAAACTTGGTTATTTATATGAACCATAACAAGTGTTTTATTTTATTTACCGCTGCTCGTTGTCTCCTTGTACTGACCTATGTACGTTGATCTGTTGCCTCTGTCATATAACTATCTTGTCTTGTCTGTGAGTTTTTTTATGCTCCTCAGTAGTGTACTCTAATCACTGAGCACGGTATTGATATACCATGAAGTTGCATTACTGTAATTACTGTAGACAGTATAGAAGACCACATTGAAGCACCTCAAATTGGGCTGCACTCGTCACCCAGCTTCAGTCATGGTCGACCAAAGTTGCACGTATTCCATTTGAAATATTAAGTCTCCCTCCTTCTCCTCCTCCTCCTCCTCCTCCTCTACCTTTACCCTGTCTATGCTGCATGATTGCTCCCTTGTTTTTCAACCCAGGAGAGGTTACCAGAGGTCTCTTTTATGCGCTTACAGATAATTTTAATGTTTGGCCAATTGAGTTTGAGCTGGTGTGGTGTGAGTGAGACCAATTGGTTAAAGTTTGGCATTTGAAGGTCAGTGTTTTCCATGTAAACAAACAAGGCTTGATTATAAACATTTTGCTAAATGAGATTTTGTGTGTAGAATTGCAAGAATGTGATTTTGGCAGAAGTAGTCTTTGTGTGTAAAGTGTGTAAACAATTGAGAAAAACTGTTAATCCATCTCTCTTTTCCTCTCTCTCTCTCTCTGCGTCTCTCAGGCGCTGAATTATTTATTCCAAAATGTTTATTTACCGGTCTTCTGCATGGTGGTTGACCAGCAGTTTTCTGTGTGAACGATGCATTGCTTGCTTTGAAGGATAAATCACAGAACATTCTTCCCAGATTGTAAAAAATATGAACGTAGTGGGACATCACCCATTGGTTCATGCATGACCATTTTGAGGGTGTAGATTTGCCTTCTACGGAGTGCTGCCATTTTGTTTATTTTTTTTCCACCAGCAACGGAGAAATCAATATTTTAAACATTGAGGGCGGAACTTCAATGAATGCTTCACACTGGTCTATGCACAAAACTCATCAATATTCAACACTTAATAACTTTTTAATTGAATATGGCTGTCAAACAGGACCTAAAAAAATACATAATGTGGAGATGAGATCCTAACCAAACAAAGAATACATTTATGTGTGGTGAGTGACTGAATGGGACAAAACTTAATATCGTATCTTGACAGTTACAGAATTGCAATACATATCAGATCAAAACTCAAAAATCTGTGTACTATTGTATTGTGAGGTCCCTGCGGATCCCGGTCCCTATATTGTACGTGAAGTTAGTATAATGCATTGTTCTTGACACAGAAAAAGCAACTAGCAAAAAAAGGAATGATACGACACGTTTTGCTACGTGCAAAAGATGTGGTACCAGGTGACCGGGAGCCTTGGCTCTCGGCGGCCATGCTTGTTAGGGAAGTTTATGGGAAATGTCAGCAAGCTTTGCAAATTCAAATTCATCGGACTCCAGAATCTTCGGTTTATAAATATTTCGTACGTTTTGATCGTAAACGCTATGCAAAATGGTGCCACCAGAGAGCCCAGATGAGCCAGTAATAGGACAGTTTGTTTGTTCTTGTGTAGTTGAATTAACACTTTTTCCTTATTTGGACATCCCAATGGGTGCAGTCTGTTTCAGTAATCATAATGATTATGAATAGTGTCAAAAAGTAACAATATTTGTTAATTTAAAAAACCCTCAGATAAGACGTTTCTAAAACCCATGCGTCATAATTATAATTATGTATTACTGCACAAACAATGATGTCTCGCATTGCCCACAGTTTGCTCCATTAAACAGACCTCTGTTGAGTAGTAAATACTTTCATGGCTTCTGTCACCTATATAGGTCAGCGCTAGTCTTATTTTAATGGCACCAGTGGGGGAGAGTCCAGGATCATATTTAATCATATTTAATCATATCTAGAGACCACCAGTCCAGCCAGACGGGCTGAATATTCTTCTCAGCATCATCTTTCATGCCTCAGATGGACTTATTTCCAAAACTTCCCACAAATGGAAGCTCCATGCAAGGCTGTGCATTTGGATCGTGTGTGTATGTGTTTATGTATGGAGTGTGTGTGTGTGTGTGTGTGCTTGTGTGCGTGAGTGTTTGGTGTGTGTGTGTGTGTAGTATGTAGTGTGCGAATGTGTGGGTGTGTGTGTTTCTGTGTGTGGGTTTATGAGGCATCTTTCATAAGAATGTGGCAGCTATGTAAGAGCACAGTATAGCATTTATGTTTATATATATATATATATATGTGTGTGTGTATGTATATATATATATATATATATATATATATATATATATATATATATATATATATATATATATATATATATACACACACACAAACACACACACAGGATTGTGTATATACTGTATGCATATATCATTTAATTAAAAACTCTGTAAGTCTGTTTATGAACAAAAAGGTAATAGCACACCCAGCGCCCCATCATTTCTAATTAAAAATAAAAAGGTAATGTCTCCAAAAACTGGCTGTTCACAGTCTTTGTCCTGGGGGTGTATTCGTAGCCAAAGGAAAAATGCAATCATAGTGCTAGCTCAACGTAGCGGTGCAGCTATCAGGCTGCAGAAGGAGGGGGGGGGGGGGGGGGGGGGGGGGGGGGGGGGGGGCAGGGTGGAGAGAGGAGATGTGACTGATTGACCACTTCCTCTTCCTCTTCCCCTTCCCACGACGTTGAATAACATGTTCCTAAAAGGTCCGTCCTAATATTCATACTTTTATATCTAGAGACACCAGAGATAATTATTTAACTAATTTAATTACCTAATTTAATTCATGAGTAATTGATTTGTTTATGTCTTCAAATATCCTTTGGTTGTTTTATTTACTTATGACACAGTCACACAGTGCTCTGTGGATTTGAATTAATTTGAATTTATATCTCTATCACATGCTCATGGACATTTTGTCTATGTGAGAGACGTTTTGTCTATCTCCTTCTAAAGTGAGGAGAGTGAGTAGATTTGTTTTTTGCCAAGCAGCAGCAACATTGGCACATTGTTGTTAATCCAAGCGCTATCGTTGGTGGAGATAAGAAGTGTGAATGGATTAGTTTTGGCTGAGTTTCCCCACCTGTCAGCCTGTTTGTAGAGTGGAGAGAAGTTTGCAGAAGCCTCAGCCGAGCTCGTCTCCCAGTGGGGACGTGAAGGTCAGAGAGATTTCCTAAAAACCAACATCTTGTTGATTAGTTTCGCTCACTGATGTTATCATAGCACTGTTGCATTACCTCCAACAAGCTGCCATGGATTATCGATGCACACGGATAATAGCAAGTTTTGTTCTGTATTCTGCAAGAGCAGCCATACCTTGATGTTGTTGAACTCAACAAAGACGATCTTCTTGATTAAACCACATCGTGTGGTTAATCTTTATATATACCGTGTGATGGACAGTATGTCCTCATACACTCTACAGTAACACTTATGCTGTACATCGTCGTACAGCCCTGTGTGTCTCTATCATCTATCGGGGTCGAATGGCCTTGGAGAACATAAGGGAGTGTGCTCTTTAGCGAGGTGTTTTCACAATGTTCATTCACTCAACCCCGTGCTGGAAAGTGAACTTTCAAGAGACAATCTGTTGGATATGGTAGTTACTGTGTGTGATGTTACCGTCAGGGGTAACGTCGTGAGTGTAGCAACGTGTGTCTCTTCAGATGGCTTGATCTTTAGAGGATGTCAACTGGAATTGTCACGTGTACGCGTGGAGTACAACATGCAAACGTAGTGGGATCCGGTGATGAGTGTCTAGTAAGATAAACTGATGTGAGGTTGTGGTTGAGCATCCTCTTTCATCTCTTCCTCCTAACAGATTACATCTCGTATCTCTTCATCCCACCAGATCATATCTCATATTTCTTCATCCTATCAGATTAATACTTATATCTCTCTTCTTCCTAACAGATGATATCTCATATCTCTTCATCCTACCAGATAATATCTCATATTTCTTCATTTTATCAGATTATATCTTATATCTCTCTTCTTCCTAACAGATTATATCTCATATCTCTTCATCCCACCAGATAATATCTCATATCCCTTCATCCTTAAAGAGATGAGATATAATCAGGTATACCAGATTATATCTACATCTCTTCCTCTTGCCAGATGAATTCTCGGTGGTAGCATATATCTTCATCAGCCAGCTGATTGGGACCCATGTCATGTGACTGGGGTGTCCACACAGACGTGCCTTGATCACATCATAGGTGTTAACGGTTGCTGTCAGGAAACACGATCACTCAGAGGAAGACGCGCTGCTGTTCGATCCAGTCAAACACAAAGCAATTAGTCTCCACAACGCCATGACGGGAGAGTGACATGAGGTCGATAGAGAGAGAGAGGGGAGAGAGAGAGAGAGAGATAGAGAGAGAGCGAGAGAGAGAGTGAGAGAAAGAGAGAGGGGGGGGGGGGGAGAGATGGAGGGGGAGAGATACATAAAGTGAGGGAGAGTGGGAGAGTGGAACAGAGGGAGGGAGGAAAGGAGGGAGAGAGAGATGGAGAGATATTAGCATGGGAACCAAATCGTTATTCTCTCTGCAATATGTGGAGTAATGAGCTGTCTGTTTATGTAAATCACAATCTCACAGCGAACAAATCATTGACTAGAGCATAATTGCGTGTGTTTCCTGCCAATTTACACGAATGTGTTATTGATGTGAAGTCTTTCTGCCATGTAAGAATCAAATCTGTTGCTAGCCCGTCATCCTCATCTTTTATTAAAATTCACATAATCTCAAAAACAAAAAGTTTTGTAATAGAGTCAATCAAAGGCAAAATCAAAAAGAAAATTGATCAATCAAAAATAGTAAATCAAAGGCAAAGTCAAAAATATGTTTGAGTCCAGAAAATAAAAAATCATAAATAACTACTTTATAGTGTTTATTTGGTGCTTGCTGATTAATACCTGATCTGCCTTCTACCTCTGCTGAAGAGCATTGAGGAAATTGTCAGCAATGGGGGATTAGAACACACCATGGTGTCGGGAGGTTGGTGTTGCAACCATATGGGACCGAAGGCGAAGGAGTCGCTCCAACTGGTTCCAGACATCTCAACAGTTGTATTATTTATGGATGAGGTCAGTGAGGCAGCAGATTTGGGTTTCCACTACAACACGCACGCCGGAGAGATTTCAACACTTTCAAAAACCAAAGATGTTTTGGTTTTGGGGTGAAGTTAAACTTAACTACTAACTAATTCAGTAGACTTGGAATCATAACGATTGAACGTGCACAGGAGCATGTGTGGGCACAAGATGTGAGTGTGTGTGTGTGTGTGTGTGTGTGTGTGTGTGTGTGTGTGTGTGTGTGTGTGTGTGTGTGTGTGTGTGTGTGTGTGTGTGTGTGTGTGTGTGTGTGTGTAGCGTTTGGTGGCACCCTGACAACTCCTGTTTTCCTTTTCTGTCATGAATAGACAATGCGGAAAAGTCTACTTGGGGTTCACACATCTTCCTAAATACATTATACAGGAAGTCAGCGCCCGTACTCACACAAATACACACACACATACAAGCACATACACATGTGCCCACTTACACATGCACACGCGCACACATACACATATGTGGGAGTGTGTGTGGCTGATGGCTGGTTTAAGCAGCCTCACCTGGCCCGAGTCAGACTGATTGGAGTCTGGAGCTGGGTGAGGCTGCACACCTGTTGCACATTGAGCAATCAATGTGCACAGGTTAAACCAGCCATCACCACACACACTCAAGGAGAGCTCTCCTGCATGGCACACCATCTGCATGCACCATTCTATGCAACCTTTACAATAAACTGGTCTTTCAACATCACCACCCTGTGTCCATTCATTTGGAGGAGCCTGAGGAAAGTCACCTAGGTGGAGTATGGCAGCCACCTAGGTGGCGTGTAGTAGTGGTCATGCTGCACTGGCGCCCAATGTGGGGCCTCTCCAAACCGCGTTGGACACGGGAAGGCTGTCCAGGGGCACACTGGGCCCAGCAGCGACGACGGACAGCCTTCTCCCAACACCATCCCTTTCCCCAACGGCATGGTGGATCCCGGCGGAGGCAGCTCAGGATCCGCCATGGGCAACCGTCTGCGGCTAGCCGCCCCGGCATCCATACAGCGCCGCAGCCCAGCTGACTCCTCTACCAGCCCGTCCAGACAGCCCTGGAATGGCCATGTCCGCCGACACCTCCGCCAGTCAAGGCAGCAGCCTGGGCCTCTGTGTCTCCAGGATGGAGGGGGAGGGTGGGTTGGCGGGTCACCCTGGGGAGGTGTGGGGACTATTGGGTTGTTGTTTTTGTTTTTTAGTTATGGTAACCCTGGGTCAGAGTCCGGTTGTTTTTGTTAGGTATGGTAACCCTGGGTCAGAGTCCGGTTTATGTATTTCTTTTTTGGATGGGGGTGGAGTGGGGGGGAAGTAGGCTTCAGCTGGGGATTCTCCCCAGCTTCAATTTGGTGTTGGGGGTATGTGGGAGTGTGTGTGTGGATGATGGCTGGTTTAAGCAGCCTCACCTGGCCCGAGTCAGACTGATTAGAGTCAGGAGCTGGGTGAGGCTGCACTCCTGTTGCACATTGAGCAATAAGTGTGCACAGGTTAAACCAGCCATCACCACACACACTCAAGGAGAGCTCTCCTGCATGGAGCACCAGCTGCATGCACCATTCTACGCAACCTTTACAATAAACCGGTTTTTCAACATCACCACCCTGTGTCCATTCATTTGGAGGAGCCTGAGGAAAGTCACCTAGGTGGAGTATGGCAGCCACCTAGGTGGTGTGTAGTAGTGGTCATGCTACAACATACTACATATATTTGTCTGTCTCCTACTCTCTCTTTTTACTTACTTATAGCTACACACAATCGCACACACAACACAGGCAAACACACACAAATATTTGACACACACAACACAGACACATATAAACACATACCAACAGATATGGGCACCAATGTACATACACAAACAGAGAAAAACTGTAGTTAATTCATTTATTGGAATATTAACACACACACACACACACACACACATTAGCACTAACCTGACCCAACAAACATAAACAGATTCCCTTTTGTAGAGTTTTGTCATTTTTACCACCTTTGAGATGCTGGGTGAGTCACTGGAGCTCTGAGCTGGAGCGGTCCTGAATGTTCCACTACGCCACGCTCAGCTCCTCACGATCAGAGCCTGAGCCCCCTCCACCTCTGGGGTTGGGTCGGATGTTCATCGGGACCCCCCCCGGGTCCTCCTGGCTTTGCCTTAGCTAGCCCTGACATATTTGGTCCTCAGCAGTGAAGCGCGACTACGGCTAATAAGCATCAACACTTCTACCTTTCTAATCACCACAAAGCTCTCCCACTTGTTAAGTGAGCAACGTGCAATGAATTTGAAATGAGCCAATTAGAGAAGGAAGTAAGAGAGGGTGTTCAGGTTCAGGTTACAGCACTGCTGGGATAACGATTGATCAACCTAACCTAATCTAATGTACTTCAAGCCTAGGAAAATTGAGGAGTTTTTTGGGAGGCAGGATACTGTAGTGGTACTGGTGCTTGACTCCAAGCTGAAGGATTCTGGGTTTCAACACTACAGTCAGCGGTCGAACTGTAAGGCCTCCTTAAGTGTTGTCATGATGATATCAGTTATTCGGTAACCCTGCATCCTTCGGTGAGTTGTCAAAGTGATCTCAGTAACCCTTAATTCCTTCTCTGTGTGCCATGACGACATCAGTAACCCATACTTCCTTTTTGTGTGTTGTGATGACAAACTTCAGTAACCCCTACACCACTACAACCCCTACACCCCTACACCCCTACATTTTTCTGTGTTGGTACACCGATATCAGTTCCTCTGCAACCCATACCTCATTTTCTGTGTTGTCATGATGACATTGCCAACCCTTCCATCTTTCTGTGTGATGTCATCTCTACTTCAGCTGCTGCAGGGGAAGACCATCCCGCGTCTCGGCTCTCTGGACCACATCGAGACGGGGAGCGGGGACCAGGAGGGGCGGGCCAGTGGGGACTGCGACGACGAGGATGGATGCTCAGGGTCAGGAGGGGGCGAGAGATGGAGGACCTTCCCACGCATCGCCAAATGTAAGTCCCTCACCGCCAACAACGTTTAGCCGACCTGTTAACCATGAGCCAACTGTGTCTTGATCTGTGTCTGATTTGCAAAGCGATTGCGTCAGCGGTCTGCAATGTGCTTAACTACGCCCAGGTACAGCCAACGTTTTGTCAACTGCTGCTAGGCGACAGTAATGCAGTCATGGAAGGGTGAGATCCACGAAGATTTAGCATGATGGAATCTGATTCGTCAGACTGTGATGGACTGATCGTCGCTCATATACGATATATATACGGTGTATAAAGATGCGGCTTTCAAGGTTTTTCGCAGCTGAATAGGCGAGGCGCAGCGCTTCTGCTAAATGACCCACCGTCTCTACAAACAAATGTACTTTCCACAATATGATGACAATGTGCACATCTGTTCATGTCAGCATCTGCAATCTGAGAGAAAATAAAGGCTACTATTAGCCTAATATTTAAGCAAAATCACACGAGAAGGAGTGCTGTTATACTGAATATCTGCACTGCTGTGATTTGGTCTTAGGTATGAGGCTGCAGGCAGAGTGCTTGAGTGCTTTTATATTCGATATCAGTCTCTCTGATTACGCACGGTATTCACATCTGATCAGGACAAAACCGCCATCGATGAAGAGAATGTATAAGCGTTTGACTGATTACAAATTTAAAATACATGTGAATGATGCGTTTCAGTGTATAGAACAAATGCGGCACCAGTCAATTTAGCAGAACAGCGAAAATGCACCACCAAGTACCGACAGAATAATTTTCAACAGCGCTAATGGTATTATATGACAGATGCTGTTGACACCGTTCGCATTTTACTTTTTATGGTTTTTAATGGTTTCGATATGATTCCAAACAAAGCTTTTTGTCATGACATTGTGTATCCTTCTAGACTTACGGTCTAGAATGCGCTCTACTTAGAAAATAAAATGATTGGATAGTGCCGCTGCCATTGCACACAGGGGTTATCAAACAAACAATAAGGACATTAATTGAAAGCAAAACATAACACAGCAAATTGCAAATAGAAGACAGTCAAAGTCAAACCCCCACAATAAAAACATTGTAGACCTTATAGGTAGACCTTGAAATCTAAGTTAATTAATGTTGTGGTTTTATGGAATCTGATTTGTGTCAATATAATCAAACAAAACTTAAATAGTAAACAAAAATAAGAATTTGAGAGAGAGAGTAAAACTAACTGAAGCAAAAAAATTATGTTATCTCAAAAGTAAAACGTATAACGTATAAATAATAACAAATTATTTATGTAACCGTGTAAACTTGGTCTTTAAAATTTTTGATAATATGTCCTTTTGTTTACTGTTCCCTCTGCTTCTTTTTCACTAATCAGACTTTTGCCATCACTGTCGGCTTTGCTGTTATACTGCCATCTGCCAGACTTTTTGTTTGCTGTTCTGACACAAACCTCTCGCGTGGGCGGGCTTTTTTGAGAGGTGCGTCCATTGGCTAATGAGTTTTTGAGTGATAGCTCAGTGCCACGGACATTGTTCAGTACAGCAAGCGCAAGGTTTTGGGGACGGACACCCTATTAGACCCCAATTTTTTTTTGCTTCAGTTCGTTTTATTGTCTCTCAAATTCTTTTTGTTGTTTGTTTGATTATATTGACACAAATCAGATTCCATACGGTTTCACTCATTTAGGAAGCCCATCCTCACAATGGAATGTCCCGTTGTTACACACGCACAATTTTCCCCACACACACAATTCAACTATTGAAGACTACTTCTTTGTTAAGTCGACTAAATGTCATTCTAACGAAGATTTGGATTGTCGAAGATTCGAGATCACCCCTATAATCATGTGCTATTTATTCCTAAAATGTTCTATTCTTTTTTGTTTCATGTCAAGATTTTTGCAATCCTCTTTCGGGGGCAGGAGGATGTAGTGGTAAGGGTGTCTGACTCCCAGCCTAAGGGTTCTGGTCCCTGGCCACCGGTTACCCGACCCATTAACTGAACCGTTTACTGACCCGTTAACCAGGGACATATGGCGCACTAAAAACTTCTTTTAAGGTTAATATTCTGGAATCAACTTTTTATGTGGCATACTTTGGAGGCAAATGTTTCAGAGCGGACTGAGTGCTCGCCGGCGATGCAGACTAAAGAGCGGCTGTTCGTCTCCGTCTGATGACACGTATAATCATAGTTATTACCCATAATGGTTGCCATGGGAATATTGTTCCAATCAAAGTCCATTGCTGTAAAAGTTATTGTTCCCCCAAGCCTGAGTGAGCTCTACTGTGTCACACCAGGCCTGCCCTCTTATTCATGATGTCGCCTCCTCGGTCCAAGGAGGTCTTCACCTCCTCCTCCCTCTCCTCACCTTCTCCTCCAACTCCTCCTTCTCCCTTTCCTCATCTCTTCCCTCACTCATCTCCTCCCTCTCCATCCTCCTCCTCTCTTTCCTCCCTTCCTCCCTTTCACCTTCTCCTTCTCCTCACCTCATCCTCCTTTTCCTCACCTCACTCTCCTCACTTCCTCCTCCTTCCCCTCACCTCCATCCCCCTCCCTCTGCTCAATTCCTCCTTCGTCTCCTCACTCCCTCACCTTCCCTTACCTCCTTCTCCGTTTCCTCCCTCCATCTGTCTCCTCCATCCCTCCATCATATCTTCCTCCTCCTCCCTTCCCTTCCTCTGCTCACTCTGCCCTCCATCCTTCTCCCCTGCTTCTCCCCTTCCTATCCTCTCCTCTTTGCCACCTTCTCCATCGTTCCCTCCTCCCCCCCCTCCAGTGCTACGTCAGCCATGCTAACAGCCTGATTAATCACCTCCTTCACATTGCCCTCTGACGGTGTGGAGTATGGGGAGGAGGAGGAGGGGGGGACAGGAGGTTGTGGAGGAGGCAAGGGGTCACCCAAACAAGGCGTTCCGTTCCAATAAATGCTTTCTCTGCTGCGTGTCACTCGCACCCCCCTCCCCCCTGGACAGTGTGTCATTTATCCGGAAGGTGGCAGGGGTGATGTCCTCTGTCACCCTGCTAGACTGTAGACGGTGTTCCACAACCGTTTGTGTCTCATGTATCCCCACAGCCCCATCAGAACAGCTCCAGTACCCTAGCCTCCTGAGACCTTCCTGATCTCACAAGTTCACATTCTGTGTCTCTATGCAAATCGGTCTGGCTGTGACCTTGTTCATAACCTTTTCCGAAACATTCTAAAATGCTAGGACCAATCAGCGCTCAGGGTATGGAGTTTTAGTTCATGAACAAGAAGCGCATCAAATAAAAAAAACAATGGCGGAGCCAAGGGAAAGTGTAGCAATCACAACAGTTTTCATCTGAAATAGACAATAGAGACAATATAAATATGCACAGAAGACTTTCTCCGATTAAAATATGTTTTTGCTTTGCTTTCAACCGGATTCGTCAAGAGTGAAGACAGCAGGGCGTCACTCTGATTGGCTGGAGTTTTTTGAACAATGTATGGCCGTGGCCATATTTGGAATCAATGCTGCCTAGCCATGGCTAGACTGATATTCATTGTGAAACGCAAGCGTGACAAACTAATATTACACATAAACATACCATTATCAATATGGTAGTGGTTAAAATTTTACTATTCATTATATATAGATTTGTTCAGTCCCCCCTGGAACCTACTTACGTTCCCCTGGGTTACCCAGATCCCTGGTTGGGCATCACTGGACTAGACTGTAGGTAGGGAGGGAGGGGCCCTCCCCCATCAACCCATGTTATTACATCAGAAAAGACTCTCCACTCTCCCCTCCATCTCTCCCAGCGACATGAGAGCTTTGTCACCCAGGGTTCGACTGGGTCACACCATCCATGTTCTCCTGGACCTGAGCACGTGCCCTTTCAACTCCCTCCCCCACCCCACCACCCTATCCAACCCACCTCCACCCCACCCCTTTGACCCACGCTGTCTAGGCTTTTGACAGGCAGAAGGGGGAGGGGAGGGGCTAGGATGGGGCTAGGAGATGAGTGATGTTGCTAGCAAGCTGGTCCTAAAGGACACAGCAGAGCTAGGGCCCTGTCTCCACAGCTCTGAACATGGAGGGTTGAAGAAGAAAGTGGCTTTTATTATAGTGGCATTAGTTATCTATCCAAATACCTTCAAATACACACCGTTGAAGGTCAACACGGGTACATTTGACTTGATGTTTAAGTTATTTTGGTGTGTTTTTGAGTATGTGTGCCAAATAATTTGCCTCACTGGGTGTGTGTGTGTGTGTGTGTGTGTGTATGTGCTTCGCACAGTGCATTTAAGTTTGCCTCACTGGGTGTGCGCGCGTGTGTGTGTGTGTGTGTGTGTGTGTGTGTGTGTGTGTGTGTGTGTGCGTGTGTACATATGACTGTGTGCATTTGAGCTTGCCTTAGTGTTTGCGTTTTTGAGCACATTTATTTTTGGCTGATTATGTGTGTTTAAGTGTGTGTAAATGTGTTTGCGCCGCATGCATACGACTGCATATGTTTACATATGCTTACAGAGAGTAGGCAGGGAAACAGAATGCTGATTGCGGGTGGAGTTGAGTGTTTTGTTTTCGTCGCTTGGCAGTAGCATCACTAGAGATGCTTTGTACGCTGGCTGTGACCTTTCTCTGTGTTCTGATGTACACAATTATGAAATATATACTATCAGTATCTAGGTAGAAGTATAAAAAGTATCTAAGCATAAACATGTAACATGATAACGTTAAAGCATTTCTCTCTTAGTTCAATGCTAGTATGTTGATTGCAAACAGAGGCAGAGAGAGAGAGAGAGAGAGAGAGAGAGAGAGAGAGAGAGAGAGAGAGAGAGAGAGAGAGAGAGAGAGAGAGAGAGAGAGAGAGAGAGAGAGAGAGAGAGAGAGAGAGAGAGTCTCTATCATGGGTGGTAAACACCGGGACCATCCACTCCTAGCGACCGTCCACCCTTAGTGACCACCTTCCGCTACGCTCCAGCTGGTGTTTTGGGTCACCGCAGACGCAATTGCCTAGGATTTTGTCAAGCCCTTGCGGTTAAACTTTGACCTGCTGCGGTGCAGAACGTCCATTTTTGCGCTGCCAGTTCCGGTGCGTATCATAATAAGTATAATTACTAGGATAATAAAATATAATCATGGTGGTTAAAAGAACGAGCCTGAAAGGTTGTCCTTGTGAAGGTTGTTGGTGAGAATCTTGCTGTGGGTATCCATGTGAAAGACCACCACCATCGTTTCTCTGCTGCCTTCTGTAAACAAAAACCCCACCCAGAAACAAACAGGATGCAAGCCCGTTCATCACTAATCCGTTTACCGCAACACAACACATCAATGGTTTACGATTTACTACTATTTAGTCATGTAGTAGACACTTTTATCCAAAGCAGCGTACTGTTTAGATACATGTCATTAAGGAGCAGCTGGAGGTTAGGGCACCTTGCTTAAGGATGCCTACAGGTAGACCGTGGACATTGAAGTTCAAGCCCAGAGTCCAACCCCCAAACCACCACTAGATTACCCTGCTGTTTATCAACTAGACTCTCACGAGGAGAAGCATGTTCTCTAGAAAGTGTGCTTTATAACAACATACTCTAAGGAGAAGCATGTGCTCTAGAAGGTGTGCAGAAACATGTGCTCTAGACGGTGTGCTTTACAGCAACATACTGTAGAGGAGAAACATGTTGCTCTAGAATGTGTGCTTTACAACAACATACTCTAAGGACAAACATGTGCTCTAGAAGGTGTGCTTCTGAAAGCGAGATGCTGGGTGTTCCTCTGACATCAAAGGAAGTTGACATTTGGAGGGGGTGTGGGTGGGGTCAGGGGGTCTGCTGGTTCCGTCCACATGCAACCGGACGCCCTAGGCTTCTCATGGCCTCAGCTGGACCTCCTGGTTCCAGCTGAGGAGAGCTTGAACTCTGAGAAACACATCAAAGATTGGAGAACGCTACAATGCTGTAACTGGTGGGGAGGGATGGGGGGGGGAGGAGGAGTGGTGATACAGCTAGACGACTTTACATCAAAACACCTCTGGGCATCCAAAGATGGAATTGCAGAGATTGTGTGCTGGTGCTTCAGTGAATTATGCATTTAAATATGTATGTGGAAGATAAAATTGGAAAATAATTAATTGAAGTACCTTTGTTCACTGTGACTGTATTAATACATCCGCAGACATGGTGCAGACTGAAACACGGTCTACTGTGTTTCAGTCTACTGTGCACAAGCCTGGGTTCTGGTGCAGTACATGTGTAAGTACTGCTCATAGGCAGCTGGAAACACATGATGTGCGCCCATCTGCTGGGATAGAGAGAGAGAGAGAGAGAGAGAGAGAGAGAGAGAGAGAGAGAGAGAGAGAGAGAGAGAGAGAGAGAGAGAGAGAGAGAGAGAGAGAGAGAGAGAGAGAGAGAGAGAGAGAGAGAGAGAGAGAGAGAGGAGGGAGAGTAAGAGAGGGGAGAGAGCATATAGATAGAGAGAAAGGAAGAAAGAGATACAAATCAATTTCTAAGCCGTAAGCACAACAAATGGAGCCCCCTCTGGTGAAACTCATTAATTAGCAGCATCTCCCGAGGTGATCACTTGACAAGATTCCCACCTTTTCATCAAACTGCGCCGTGCTCACCTGACATGAGCAGATAACGTCGGCAATATGCAGCTTGACGACAGAGAACAAAACCCCCCACCCCTGTCACACACCCTCTGTGTGTGGTCCTCTTCTTTTGTAGTGTATGAGAGAGAGAGAGAGAGAGAGAGAGAGAGAGAGAGAGAGAGAGAGAGAGAGAGAGAGAGAGAGAGAGAGAGAGAGAGAGAGAGAGAGAGAGAGAGAGAGAGAGAGAGAGAGAGAGAGAGAGAGAGCCCGTGCTGTAACAGTCCTGTTACCCCTGTAAGCAGCTCCTCTAGTCTTCTCTAATGGCCCCTGGTCCACTGCTGGTTTAGACTATTGTTATCTTTACCGCGACTTGTCATCATTTTTCCGTCTACCGTTTCCTTTCCCCCGGGGGCCACGAGATAGGAGCCACCAGGAGATATGCCGCCTAGGGATGGGGGGGAGGGGCAATCTTTGTTAATTTCATTACTGAAGACAAGCCCCACCTTGTGCCTTCATCTCCCCAGGTGAACTTGCATTGCCATCATCTGTGGAGATTTCAGCAAGTTACAAAATGTTGGAGGTGCCGGAAAAATAAGTATTGCGAGGTATGTGTCCGTTCAGTTTCCCCGCAATCACGTAATTTGGTTCTTACGACCTCGCCGAACTTCCTTTCCGCATGAAGTACGCTGACCGCTAAAACACAGCCATCGCATTGGATGAAGTGCATCGCTATCAACATGGTTGTCGTAACATGCTGTCTATTAACAACAGATGGGATGAGTCACCTGCTCAGGGCACTAGCGGCCGTGTTTATAGTGTGGAGTGACTCATTTCACAACACTTTCTGTGCTGTAGAGAGCGAGGGTTCGGACAGGTCAAGGTATTCACAGTGTTGAAGTGAACCAAGAGGCCAGACTGAAGCATGGTGGAATACATCCATTCGAGGATGCATATAAAGAGATGCTTCTGTAGAGGTCAGGTAGATCTCCACGTGTCTTCTGAGTTATTAAATGGGACACGCCTCATACCGGGGACTACATGTTTAATGTTAACAAGTAGCACTGAACACACTCAACACTGGTCTCTGTAGACACCTGAGGCAGAGTTGTGCAGAGGATTTAACAGTAGTGTAAAGGAGGATAGTCTCACAAGTAAATCAAGAGCTCTTTCAGAGACCAAGTCATGACGTTGTGATGTCACTTAACCTCATGGTATTCAGAATCAGAATCAGAGTTGTTTTCATTACATCTTAACGTACACAAGAGTAAAATTCTTAGGCTTGGATCCTCAACAGTCACATAGCAGCATCAATACAAGAACAAGAACAAAGTAAGTAATAATAAATAATAATAAGTAGCAACATCAATACAACATTGTGTTCAAGTGGTAGTGGTACCAGCCACGGTGGTAGTACAAAAAATAAAAAATAAATAAAATGCTGTGCAAAATACAGAATATAATGCAGATAATCAAATAATCGGTTGTTGTAGTGTGCGTGGGGTTGGTTTGGGGGTAATGGATTTTTCCAGGAGTCTGGCTGCTTGGGGGAAAAAACTGTTCGCCATCCTCTGGGTTTTGGCCCTGAGGCTTCGGTACCGCTTCCCCGACGGCAGTAGCTCAAACAGTTTCTGATTGGGGTGGCTGGTGTCCCTAATGATTTTGAGGGCCTTCTTGACACACCGGGCCTTGTAGGTGTCGTGGATGGAGGGAAGCTCACATCCGCTGATCCTTTCAGCTGTCCGCACTACCCTTTGCAACGCTTTGCGGCTTTGGGCAGTGCAGTTCCCATACCAGGCAGTGATGCATCCCGTCAAGATGCTCTCCGTTGTGCCTCTGAAGAAGGCCCCCAGGATCTAGGGCCCCAAGCCGAACTTTTTCAGCCGCCAAAGGTGAAATAGGCGACATTGTGCTTTTTTCATCACCTGGTTGGTGTGCTCGTCCCAGGTGAGGTCGTTGGTGATGTGGACCCCCAGGAACTTGATGCTGTTTACCCTCTCCACAGCAGACCCATTGATGGTGATGGGGTCATGTACCTGTCTCTTCCTCCTGAAGTCCACCACCAGCTCCTTGGTCTTGTCGGCGTTGAGAGCCAGTGTCATCGGCAAACTTGATCACCGTGTTGGAGCTGTGTGTGGCCACGCAGTCATGGGTGTTACGATTACGTGAATAGGACCCAAACGCAGACACAGGAAACCAACAAGGTGCGGGTTGAAAAAATGGATTTATTGTCCAGGAGGTACAGGCTAGGGCAAGGCAGGCGGGTAGTCCAACAGGCAGTAGGCAGGCGGGAAGTCAGGCAGGCAGACGGACGTAGGCAGGCGGGTGGTCGGGCAGGCGAGGTTCAGCAAACAGGAAGGTAGTCAGGCAGAAGGACGTAGGCAGGCGGGTGGTCGAGCAGGCGAGGTTCAGGAGACAAGGAAGGCAGGCAGGCAGGAACGGGGAACAGGAACGAGAAGCGGGAACGAGGAACAGGAACGGGAACGAGGAACAGAAACGGGAGCGGAACCCGTAACAGGAACTAAAAGGCGAGGACGAAGTTACTAAGAGAAGTGACCGCACTAAACTAAACAACGAACTAGCACTGGCTCTTTGGGGAGCCAGTGCTTAAGTACAGAGGGGGTGATTTGTGAATTGATGGCAGGAGTGTAGACCGGAGTGCACGTGGTGGCTAATTGACGAGAGGTAAACAAAGAGCACATGGTGTAGTGGCACCGGCTGCCACTAGATGGTGGAGTTTGACGGAAACGGAGAGGGTCACATAACAGTACCCCCCCCTCAACGGACGCCTCCAGGCGTACGCACGACGGGGGAGGGTGCAGGGGTGGGAATCGCGGGTTAGGGAGGGGTCCAAGAAGCGACTCCAAAAAAAATACAAAAAAAATAAACAGGCTTGCTCCCCAGATCCGTAGCCCTCCCAGCCTATCGGAGACTGGTTTTGTCGGCCACGACGACGCACATCCAGTAGGCGTCTGGCCGAGAACGCCGGGATGCTGTCAATCACCCGGGGAAGTGACGGAGCCGGGGACGGAAGAGACAGCGGGCTAGGGGACTGGGGCTTTTCCACTGCGGATAACCGTGGGACCGGTAGCCGGCCAGGAGGCCGTTGGAGCTTGGGCTCAGGGTCGGGAGACAACTGCTGCTGGGGCTCAGCGTCAGGAAGAGGCTGGGGCTTGGGACTAGGAGGAAACTGGGACTTGGGACTAAAAGGCAACTCCTGCTGGCGCTGGGGCTCAGAGCCAGGAGGCAACTGCTGCTGGGACTCAGGAAGAGGCTGGGGCTTGGGACTAGGACACTGAGGCTTGGGACTAAAAGGCAACTGTTGCTGGCGCTGGAGCTCAGGGCCAGGAGGCAACTGTTGCTGGGACTGGAACTCAGGAACTGGAGACAACTGGGGCTTGGGACCAGAAGGCAACTGCTGCTGGCGCTGGAGTTCAGGGCCAGGAGGCAACTGTTGCTGAGGCTCAGGGCCAGGAGGCCGCTGGAGCTTGGGCCTTTTCCCGGGGAAGTCCAGCTGAACCGGTAGCCGGTGCTTGCGGCCAGGAGTTCGCTGGGGCTTGGAGTCCGGACCAGGAGACAACTGGGACTTGGACTCGGGACCAGGAGACAACTGGGGCTTGGACTCGGGACTAGGAGACAACTGGGATGTGGACTCGGGACCTGGAGACAACTGGGATGTGGACTCGGGACCTGGAGACAACTGGGATGTGGACTCGGGACCTGGAGACAACTGGGACGTGGACTCGGGACCTGGAGACAACCGGGACGTGGACTCGGGACCTGGAGACAACCGGGACGTGGACTCGGGACCTGGAGGCAACCGGGACTTGGACTCGGGACCTGGAGGCAACCGGGACTTGGACTCGGGACCTGGAGTCAACCGGGGCTTGGACTCGGGACCAGGAGACAACCGGGACTTGGACTCGGGACCTGGAGACAAGTGGGACTTGGACTCGGGACCTGGAGACAAGTGGGACTTGGACTCGGGACCTGGAGACAAGTGGGACTTGGACTCGGGACCTGGAGACAAGTGGGACTTGGACTCGGGACCTGGAGACAAGTGGGACTTGGACTCAGGACCTGGAGACAAGTGGGACTTGGACTCGGGACCTGGAGACAAGTGGGACTTGGACTCGGGACCTGGAGACAAGTGGGGCTTGGACTCGGGACCTGGAGACAAGTGGGGCTTGGACTTGGGACCTGGAGTCAACTGGCGCTGGAGCTCAGGGCCAGGAGGAAGCTGCTGCTGGCGCTGGAGCTCAAGGCCAGGATACAGCTGGAGCTTGGGACTGGGAGACAACTGGCGCTGAAGCTCAGGGCCAGGAGGAAGCTGCTGCTGGCGCTGGAGCTCAGGACCAGGATACAGCTGGAGCTTGGGACTGGAAGACAACTGGCGCTGGGGCTCAGGGCCAGGAGGAGGCTGCTGCTGGCGCTGGAGCTCAGGACCAGGATACAGCTGGAGCTTGGGACTGGGAGACAACTGGCGCCGGAGCTCAGGGCCAGGAGGAAGCTGCTGCTGGCGCTGGAGCTCAGGACCAGGATACAGCTGGAGCTTGGGACTGGAAGACAACTGGCGCTGGAGCTCAGGGCCAGGAGGAAGCTGCTGCTGGCGCTGGAGCTCAGGACCAGGATACAGCTGGGGCTTGGGGCTAGGTGGCAACTGCTGCTGGGACTCAGGGCCAGGGGGCAGCCGTTGCTGGGGCTTGAGACTTGGAGACAACTGGCGCTGGAGCTCAGGGCCAGGAGGAAGCTGCTGCTGGCGCTGGAACTCAGGGCCAGGATACAGCTGGGGCTTGGGGCTAGGAGACAACTGGCGCTGGAGCTCAGGGCCAGGAGGAAGCTGCTGCTGGCGCTGGGGCACAGGGCCAGGATACAGCTGGGGCTTGGGACTAGGAGATAACTGCTGCTGGCGCTGGGGCTCAGGGCCGGGAGGCAGCTGTTGCTGGGGCTTGAGACTGGGAGGCAACTGGGGCTGGCGCTTGGGCCTTTTCCCGGGGGAGTCCAGCTGAACCGGTAGCCGGCGCTTGCGGCCAGAAGTTCGCTGGGGCTTGGGAACAGGTGACCGCAGTTGCAGCGGAGCTGGTGGCCACGAGACTGCGGCTGCAGCGGGTGTTGGTGGCCACGAGGCTGCAGTTGCAGCGGATGTTGGCGCCGGGAGAGAAAAAAACCGAGGCGAAGAAGGCGGCGGAGAAGCGGGGAAGAGAGAGAGGGAAGCCAAGGGCGGACGGCGGACGCGCTCGAAGTGAGCCGCCAAAAGCCCCTGAATGTACTTGTTATGTTCTTGGAAAGAACTAAATGATGCTGCCGGGACTGGCGCCGTGGGGGAAATCGAGGACGAGCGGAGGTTGCGCTCAATATTCTCGAGGATAACCGACATCTCCCGTCTCCATGTAGCGTGATTCCTGGCTGCTGGGTCCATCTTGGCTAGTTCGTACTGTTACGATTACGTGAATAGGACCCAAACGCAGACACAGGAAACCAATAAGGTGCGGGTTGAAAAAATGGATTTATTGTCCAGGAGGTACAGGCTAGGGCAAGGCAGGCGGGTAGTCCAACAGGCAGTAGGCAGGCGGGAAGTCAGGCAGGCAGACGGACGTAGGCAGGCGGGTGGTCGGGCAGGCGAGGTTCAGCAAACAGGAAGGTAGTCAGGCAGAAGGACGTAGGCAGGCGGGTGGTCGAGCAGGCGAGGTTCAGGAGACAAGGAAGGCAGGCAGGCAGGAACGGGGAACAGGAACGAGAAGCGGGAACGAGGAACAGGAACGGGAACGAGGAACAGAAACGGGAGCGGAACCCGTAACAGGAACTAAAAGGCGAGGACGAAGTTACTAAGAGAAGTGACCGCACTAAACTAAACAACGAACTAGCACTGGCTCTTTGGGGAGCCAGTGCTTAAGTACAGAGGGGGTGATTTGTGAATTGATGGCAGGAGTGTAGACCGGAGTGCACGTGGTGGCTAATTGACGAGAGGTAAACAAAGAGCACATGGTGTAGTGGCACCGGCTGCCACTAGATGGTGGAGTTTGACGGAAACGGAGAGGGTCACATAACAATGGGTGTACAGGGAGTAGAGGAGGGGGCTTAGAACACAGCCCTGGGGGGCTCCTGTGCTGATGGTCAGGGGGGCGGAGATCTTAGAACCCATCTTCACCACCTGTTTTCGATCCGACAGGAAGCTAAGGATCAAGTCGCATAGGCCAGGGTCGATGCCTAGGTCCCTGAGCTTGCTGTCAAGTCTGGAGGGGACTATGGTGTTGAATGCTGAACTATAGTCCACGAACAGCATCCTCACATAGGAGTTCCTCTTGTCAAGGTGGGTGAGGGCTGAGTGGAGTGCTGTGGCAATGGCGTCGTCTGTCGATCTGTTATTCCTGTAGGCAAATTGGTGAGGGTCCAGGGTGGGTGGCAGCATTCTGCAGATCAGCACCTTGATAAGCTTCTCAAAGCATTTGCTCACTATGGGGGTGAGAGCAACAGGGCACCAGTCGTTTGGGCATGTTACCTTGCTCTTTTTTGGTACTGGGACGATGACTGATGAATTTAAGTAGGTGGGCACTATGCCCGTGGAGAGGGAGAGGTTGAAAATGTTTGTGAATACACCAGCCAGCTGGTCTGCACATGCTTTGAACACCCGGCCTGGTATTCCATCTGGCCCGGCCGCTTTTCGGATGTTGATGCGTTTGAATACCACACGCACATCTTCCTCTGCGATGACCAGAGCGCTGGCCGTGTCGTTTGTGGAGTAGGCTCTCTCTAGGAGGTTGGTGTGGCTCAGTTCAAAGCGGGCGTAGAAACTGTTCTGCTCATCTGGTAGAGAGTCAGCTGAGTCAGGTGTGCAGCTAGGGTAGCTTAGCTGTGACTATTTTCTTGCCGTAATCTCTCTTGGCTGCCTTGATCACTCTTCGAAGGTCATAGCGGGCAATTTTTATTTCTGTAGGATCTCCGTTTTTGAATGCTGCTGATCTTGTAGATGGTGCTGTTTTGACGTCGATATTAATCCATGGTTTCCGGTTTGGATACACACGGACTGTTTTCGTGGGGACCACTTCCTCTATCACCTTTTCTATGAAGCCCAGGGTTCCTGCCGCGACCTCGGTTACGTCACCACTGTTCTCTGCAAACTCTGTCACTGAGTCAAAGCAGTCCTGAAGTATCGCGGCTGATTCGACAGACCAGCATCGACTTGTGCGCATGATTGGTGGTGACGTTTTCAGTTTGTGTTTGTAGGCGGGCACAAGGAGGATGGACGAGCGGTCTGATTTGCCGAAAGGTGGGCGGAGGAGGGGTTTGTATGTGTCATGGAGTTGCGTGTAGGCATGGTCTAAGCAGCTTCCGCCTCTTGTGTTTACATTAATGTGTTGATAGAATTTTGGCAAAACCTTCCTTAGCGACATTATTATTATTATGTCTTATTCGTGTCAGTAACTAAGGAAACTCAGAAACAAATAAAATAATAACCCATAGCAAGGCAATCATTACATTCCTTTCTGGGGTCATCGTCACATTTTAACCCTTGTATCGTCTTAGAAATGATTGGTTGATTTTTGATTACAGTGGATTGGTATAATTTTAGTTTAGCTTGCAGTTGATTTGTGTACTTCTCTATGGGAAGTAGGAGGAGTTATTGAATTACTATTTATAAATTGTTGCTATTGAGTCATTAAGCAGGTGCTTTTATCCAAAAGGACTACCAGTGAAATATCAAGAACATGTCATTAAGGTGCAGGTATGGGTAGGTGGCGTCTTGCTCTAGGATGCCTTACGGTAAGGCTGTGGACATTGGGGTTCTAACACTGAACCTTTCAGCTGGGAGTCAAACACCCTCAGAACTAGACATATGTGACTCATTGCTAGGATCCTTTCTCAGTGAAGATAGCAACCTATATAATACGTACAGTGAATATACTGTATACTGTGAATAAAGACTGTGAATATAGACTGTGAAATTGAGCTCACACCTTTTACTGCATCACACATGGAAATCATTATATATTTTATGTCCATTTTGTTTATTTCTAGTAGGAGCGTCCTCGACAATATGTTGCATAGTCTAATGTGATTCGTCAGGCCAGACCCATTGTCGACTGATCGTCGATTTAAATGCGATACATTCTTTCATAAATGTGGCTCAATGATGCCTTATTTTTGTGACTTTTGTCCGTTCATGTCATCTGCATTCAATTTAACCACAAATATAGGCTACTATTAGCCTAATATTCTATAATATAGACTAATATAATATACTGTAATACATTTAAAATGACTATGAAAGCAAACAGTGGCCTCAGTGAAGACTGAGAGCTCCGTTCTGTCTGATTATGCACGGTATTCACAGATCATGACAAACCTGCATTGATAAAGAGACTGTACAAGCGTTTGACTGAAAACAAATAAAAAATACATGTGAATGATGCGTTTCAGCATATAGAACAAATGCGGCACCAGTCAATTTGGCAGAACAGCGAAAATGCACTACCGAAGGAGAGAATAATTTTCTTCAGCTCGAGTGGTATGATATGACAGCTGCTGTTGACACAGTTTGTATTAGACTTTCTTTGGATCGTATTTAAATTTTTCGAAATGCTGCCAAACTTTAGACCTTTTTGTTCCTGACATTGTGTATCTTTCTAGACTGACGGTCTAGAAAGTGCACTACTTTAAAAGAAAATGATTGGATAGTGCCACTGCCATTACACAAAAGGCTTATAAAACAACAATAAGGACATTTATTGAAAGTCACTGAGTCAATCCCCCACCCAGCAATGCTGTGGTATCACTCATTTAGCACCCTGATCCTCATAAAGGGATGTCCCGCACAATTTTCC
Source organism: Lota lota (assembly GCA_026745465.1). Taxonomy (NCBI): domain Eukaryota; kingdom Metazoa; phylum Chordata; class Actinopteri; order Gadiformes; family Lotidae; genus Lota; species Lota lota. Next base: position 1,752,480 of record JACYXH010000462.1, read on the forward strand.
CGACATAACGATTCAACACTTAAAGACAAAGTCGACTAAATGTCTTTCTATCGAAGATTTGAATGGTGGAAGACTCAAAGTCAGCCCTTTCTAGTTTTATCTACAGTCTACTGGATGTCTCAATGAAGATGAGTCAGGCTTTTTTCTGCAACATTTTTCCTGTCTTGAATCAACTTGAATACCTTTTCGATTTTCAGCCAGCAGTTTCTCTACATGTTATAATCTTTCAACTTAATCTTAAATAGGTCTGGCTTGAACACATATATAGGTATTGGTTTTGATCCTTGGAGAATATTGATGAAATTTGAATTAGAAAACCAAGAGCAATAAATAACAAAATCAACAGGGTGTTGAAGGTTATAGCTGACTAAACCTATTCTAAAGCTCAAATGTAAAAGGAATCATCATTTGGACAGTGACAAAGCATACCCAAACCTTGCCCAGGGAAACTGTGTGTGTGTGTCTGTGTGTGTGTGTGTGTGTGTGTGTGTGTGTGTTTGTGTGTGTGTGTGTGCGTGTGCGTGTTGGAGTGTGTATCCTCTGCTCACCAGCTATGGTGTAATCATTCCAACATAGAGAGTTTAGTTTTCCTCCCAGACATCAGTGTCTCTGGTATCCTGGGCCTTACACCTCCAGTATTTAATGTTTAAAGAACAACCACAGCTTTCACCTTAGCTTCATACATCCCCAACATGCTCTGAGGATCATGTTTTGAATAATGTTGACTTCTGCTCCTGTTACTCTTCCAGCAGTCCAGAGTCAGAGTGATTCAGCACCCCACAACTGCTTACTCCTCTGGTAAAGAAGCACTGGGCTCTTTTATTTGTACGTATCTGAAGAAGGAAGGAAGGGAGGAAGGAAGTAGGAGGCTAGGCCAGCCAGGTATACATACTTAACATCAATCATCGGCAGGTGCATGATTGCATATAAACATACATAAATAGATGTTGACATAAAATGACTCAAAGACATATGGACTATGATCGTCAGGTAACATGCTGCGTCACCCAATCCCTCACCGTGTTTAGCAGTGTTTTCAGTTGGCCGACTCCGGCTTGAACTGGCTTAAACCCATTTAAACCCTCGCTGGTAGGGACTGGAAACAGCGACCGCTCCTTGATTCGCTAAACGTGGACGTGAACAACAAACTTCTCTTTTTGTAGCTCTATACCGTTTTTATTTGAAACAATCTCTTTCAAACTCCAACAGCCAGATGACAGGGGTGTCGGTTTGAACACCATCTTTGCCTCGTTCTCCGACGGCATTATCTAACAACAGCACATTTCCAGTTTCCGATCATGTTCCTGAATGCCTTGCATATTCTACCCTGGCTCTTAATGAGCTGCTGCTGCCGCGTGCAGAAAAGCATGTAGTCTGAGTAACGGAGCGTGAAAAGGCCAAGCACATATCGCTCTGAGGATTGTTTTAATAATCAGTCCTAATGTCACAGCCACCTAAACCGTCCACACTGCAGTCAGTATATCAATAACGCACACATGCAAGAAGGCGAGCCATAGCTACCAGCCTTTTCATCTGCAGGCTGGTAAGGCATCCTAGAGGGAGAGATCAAGAGTCCTCTGGTGGAGGGAGGGAGGGAGAGAGAGAGAGAGAGAGAGAGAGAGAGAGAGAGAGAGAGAGAGAGAGAGAGAGAGAGAGAGAGAGAGAGAGAGAGAGAGAGAGAGAGAGAGAGAGAGAGAGAGAGAGAGAGAGATGGAGGGAGAGTGAGGAAGAGTCCCCCTGGTGAGAGATGGAGAGAGAAAGATAGGGAGGAACAGTCCCTCTCATGGAGGGAGGGAGAGAGGGAGGGAGGGAGGGAGGGAGGGAGGGAGGGAGGGAGGGAGGGAGGGAGGGAGGGAGGGAGGGTTCCTCTGGTTGTAAATTGGACGAGAATGCCAACGCTTTGACGATGATGTCTTTGTAATCAATCTGTCACCGGTGAAATAACAGAGCAATGTATGTGTTAAGCCCGGGCCCTGTCATCACTGTCTGGATGGAAATATTGATAAGTAATTCATTGCATTTATATTGCACTTTTTAAGGCACTCTTAAGTGTGGGAGATACCACACCTTATCCACTTCCAGTGTGTAGCCCCAACATGGAGCCCCAACATGGGCGAAGCACTCTCCCCACCCGCTGGATGTGAAGAGGTGAGCAGTGAAGCTAGGGGGTGGCTGTATTGGTGAAGTGCTAGTACAACAGGGTTGGCAGCCCTGCTCTTGCCACGAGTTCCATGGGATCTTTAGTGACCACAGTGGTACAGGATACCGGTTTAACATTGCATCTGAAATACGGATACATTACTAAATGATGATTAAGATATCTGCATTTGGTCCGGAGTTTGAGTTTTATCACCAGGTTCTTGTGTCCATGTGTGAATAGCTTGTTGTGTCAGGTTGGTCTGACATAGAGGAAGCAGACGCTCTCGTCTGAACATCTCTACACCTTTATTTAGCTTGTTTCTCCATGTCCCCCACATACTGATCCCAGCCTGGAGATATGCACTCCTCTGATGTCATCCTTTGTTGGGTTTAACCATTCTGCCAGACACACACATACAGTGTGATCGTTAGACCCAGCACCTCCATTAGATGGCCCAGCAGCAGTCTGTGTTTTATTAGACAGAATAAAGTGTGAGGCAGCACTCTCTCGCTCTCTCTATCTCGCTATCTCTACCTCTCTCTCCATCTCTCTTTCTCTCAATAAATCTCTCTCTTTCACACCCAGAGCACTCAGTGATAAACAAACACATGCTTTAAGAAAAACAAATAGCAAGGCAGACTCTCTCTTCCCATATTTCTCTCTCTCTCTCGTCCTCTAACTCAGAGAGATCACTTACTTTCCATCTTACCTTCTCCCATTCTCTCCAGCTCTTTCTCTCACTCAGAGAGAAAGAGAGAGAGAGAGAGAGAGAGAGAGAGAGAGAGAGAGAGAGAGAGAGAGAGAGGTGAATGTATAAAATCAATATAGCCTAACAGAATATTGTCAAATTTCTGTAACCTTTTGACAATAATGGACAGGAAGCAGCAGAGCAAGAGGAAACAATGTGTAGCAGCGTTGTAATACGTCCTTCCCCCGTGATTCCAGCCTCTGCTCTTCTCTATACTCACACACTATAGATTCAGACACGATAATAAAGAATCAGACAAAGTGCCTGTCTTCTGGCTCATGACAAGTGCTGAGGTTGCAAACATTCAAAAAATGTAATTGTTGCACGACTACATTTCTAAGAACAACTGGAGTGCAGAGCGCAAATGATTAGATTTGTATTATTTTATTTTTTTATAGTCAACTACATGCTGATTAAGTGCATCACAACAAAGCAATGTCCATTCATTCACAATCACATCAACTCGTCAAGTTATTCAACCTGTTTGTGTTTATAGTATGTCGATAACACTTAGTGTACACATGATGAGGCCGATGTAGAATAGTGGCTAGGGTTCTGAGTTCTGCAGCCTACCTTTAGGCATCGTTAAGTACGATGTCGATTGTTTTATGCGCAGGTCATGAATAGGACTGTTGAATGCATCAAGATTGGTTTAATAAATCAAATATATTAAAAACAAACTGACTTGAATGTTGATTGCTGAATTTGTTTAAAAGTTCTTGTAAATTACCCTGAGTATGGCCCAGCGTTCTTCAATCATTTTTGTTATTAAGGATGGGGCTTTTATTTTTAAGTAAGACTTTCAGGAAACGGAAACAATTTAACAAGCTGTTTTGGTAGACGGAAAACGACGGTAGATCGTCAATTGTGTTTTGTAAAACTTGAACTGTTGGCTATTTGTTCATTTAGCACCTGGCTGATAAGGGCACAAGGTTTGTCATTATTTCGTTTCCAATGTCTTTAATGTTTTAGTCATATTGGGATCTTTTCTTGTAGTTTTGCTGAGTTTAATTTGATTGTGTTTAGGCGAGCAAGACCTCTATATCTGTTCAATTCAAGTCAATGACTTATGGCTTATTAAGAGGTTAATGTTTTATTTTCGTTGTAGAATATTGTAAGGCAGTAGTACATTAAGCCTATTATCATAAGGTGAATACGTTTATTTTTGTTTTCTTTCGTAGCTCGTGTGTGTGTGTGTGTGTGTGTGTGTGTGTGTGTGTGTGTGTGTGTGTGTGTGTGTGTGTGTGTGTGTGTGTGTGTGTGTGTGTCAGGGAGCTACAGTATCGTCTGTTATCTCAAAAATAAACACTTGTTAACCATCAGTTATAGAGTCAGACCATCATTCAGCCGGGGATGCTACAGTTCTCGTTTCTTGATAGACTTTAAACTGAAGGCATGCTAGTATAAATTTACGCCTACAATTCTGCTGTTTAGGAGGAACCAGTATTATGTCTATTAGTAGAAATACTACCAAAAATACTACACCAGTCATTTTGAATGCTTTGTTGATGGTTTGTTTGTAATGAGTCACTGCATCAATAAGGCCTCTTCCCCAAAAACAAACACGCTTCCCCCATCTTGTCAAACATACAACAATGGCTGTTGAAAAGGGCGGGAAGAGACCATTGTGCTAGGAGAGGGCAAATCAGTGGTGGATGTGATGAAGTCTTGATGGTAATGGTCTAAATGGCTTGACCAGGTTCATCGATAATTATCCATCACACACAAAAACACATTGACGTCAACAATGTTTTCTTTTGCCATGGTACACCACAGTGGCAGATCCGTCAAATGTTGAGGCTTCATAATTATTGCTAGGTAGTTCATGCTGGTTCTGTTGAGTGCAGTCCGACTGTATAATTACCGAGAGGACTTTTATTTTGGAGGGCCGTCCATTACATGTCCTAACCTCAATTCAATGGAAACCCTCCAGCCACTCAGAAGCCGATATTTTACATGCCCCTGGTTTAAAGCCGTTAAGTAGCATGTAAGGGCTGTAGAAGGTAATATGTGGCTAACGGCGACGGGGCCCACCGGCGTCCCAGCCCCAGTGAGTCATGGTGTCCGGGCTGACGTGGCGCTCCGTCCACCTCTGTCTTGGGTGGAACAACAAAGTGTGTTTATATCTGCGCTGTGTTATCGTCCGTCTAATTAAAACACTCTTCGTACAAACAGCTCAGACTCTATCCATAACAGGCATAACATTACATCAGCAATGCCCCAGTGCTCTCCCCAGTGTGTGCGTGTGGGCATGCATGCATCTGCCCATGCTTATATATATATGTGACGCATGTGTGCGTGCGTGTGTGAGAGTGCGTCTGCCTGTGCGTATATACTGTATATTTGTACGTATATGAGTATGCGTGTTTGCGTGACAATGTGTTTGCATCTAAGTGTGCGCTTGTGCTCGTCAAGGTGGTTCCTGTTCTGTCAGAGCTGAGAGGGTGACAGACCACCCACCTGTTATGGCAGGAATGTATGTTTATGCCCCCTTTTCAGCTGGCGTTTAAAACAATGAGGGGTTTCAATAAGAGCCTATTGTAGGGATTTTCATTGTGCTCTCTGGCAGGAGGAGCTCTCTTTCATAACCCAAAGGTTGGTATTTATATATAATAAAATGCATAGCCTACAACATGTAACACAGAGAACAATAATATGGTTATGTTAATATTCCGCTTTGCTCTTTGTAATATGCAACACCAACATACTGGTTTTATTATTTATTCCTCCAACTGCAGGCTACAGTACCTATTTGTTTCCTGGCTTGTCGAAGATATTGTCTCCTGTTTTTCATTCCTTTTTATACCCTCATGCATTACGTAGTAAATACATATACATATAAATAATACTGAAGAGTTTCTGCCCATAACTTATTTTTCTAGCCTGCCATTGGCCTTTAATGGTGAAGCTGTTGGTGCATCTAATTAGCGATTTGCTTTTACTGAATAAATAAATTATCGGGGCGATTTCGGCCATCATAACTATAGCATTTGAGAGGGCGACTATTAAGAGGGAACAGCGGGAAAAACTGGGTAGGGAAGGAGAAAGGAAGGAGAGAAGGGAAGGACTGATGGACAGAGCAATGGCTTTTACTCCTGAGAGAGAACATTGATTTGACTCTATTTATTAAACAGTGGATGCAAACTTTATGCTAGCCATGCTACTACTGTTAGTACTGGTTAAGGTGTTTTACTTCTTCAAAATGTTCTGGGTTCAATCCCCAATGCCCGCAGTCTACTGATAGGCTTCATTGAGCAGGATGCCCTAACCCCTACCTGCTTAATTAAGTACTTTATTTAGAACCATTCACTGTAAGGTACTTTGGATAAAAGTGTCTGCTAAACGACTAAATAGTAATGAGTAAATACTACTACAGTAGGATCATAATTGTCTCATTAAGTATCCACACTCATTTATTGTATCATATAACTATGTGATGTTTGGGTTTTATAAAATACATTTGATTATGACATTATTCTTAAATCGTGTATATCGTTGCAGTGTAATATTCTATCTAATCATTAAAAATATATACTGCGTTATACTGTCCAGTCCTTTCTGTTGTGACACCCAAAATGTCCGGTTTGGGCTTAATATAGTACCATCTTATATTACCTTATCAGTATCATGCATGACAAAGGTATTTCTTCATATTAGTACCGTTTTGAAAAGTACTGCACAACAACGGTTTTCCCAACACCAAAATGTTGACAATTTCGACCCAAAACAAGGGTCTGAAAACACCAGCTTGTTGACTCAGACTGCTTCTCTCAAGTGCTGGTCAATGTTTACTTGAGCGCCGGACAAACAAACAGAGGCGTCTGGTATCTGGCTTCCTCATCCCCACCCAAAGGGTAGTGATGTCACTGGGGATACGCGTTGCATCATCATGATCCGATCAACCGTCCAATCAGATAGAGTTTGCCAGCTGACAGCCATCCAACCCGAGGGATCTGACCGGTGTCTCTTTCTTTCTTTCTTTCATTATTTTTCTTTCTCTCACTTTTCTCAATTCAAGTCAAAATGTAAAAATATATTACAATATTGTTATATTGTCTCTCTCTTCTGTCCATTTTCCTCTCATTCTCTCGCTATCGCTCCCTCTCTCTCATTTGCTTTCTCTCTCTCTCTCTCTCTCTCTCTCTCTCTCTCTCTCTCTCTGCAGACTGGCAACCCCTCTCAGCTCATCACTCTGCAAAGGAAAACTGAAATAATATAAAATATACAAACACACATACTGGCACCATGCACACACACTCACAAACACACATACTGGCATGCAAACGCTTGCACACACATACACACACACTGTTGTTGTGCAGAACATAACGCAAAGTAAATATCTCAGATTAAATCAAGAAAAAAGTTTGTTTTTCTTCTAAAACTATGTGGGACACACACACACACACACACACACACACGTCAGCTCACTTCCCCTCTAAGCAGCTGTGATGTATATGTTGATGTGTAGTGCATGTACACAATACTGCGCAGAATGAAATTAGAACAGCTTGTACACTAATCAAGTACATCTCTGTTTGTCGTCCCACCCGGGCCCTGCCTGTGGCGTTCTGTTAAATGTTCAACAAACTAGCTGATGTCTCAATAATGGCGGTGATCTGTGGGTACCATAGACGGGATGGCGTGGTGAAGCTGGGCCGTCAGCACTTGCAGGTTTCTGGGGCTTTTTTAATTAGTCATTGCAACCCAAAGCTGGCACCTCGCAAAATGGCTCGGATAGAATTAGAATATAAATACCAATTCAGAGGCTGTGTGTAAATGCTGCACAACACAATCAGACTCATTGTGTGACCGATGGAAACGTACAGGGTTGGCGTAGAACGGGATTATCTCTCCAGTGATATAATCAAAACATGTTACAAATCATTTTGAAAATGCAAACGTTTGTGGTTGTGTATCAATATTATATTCTCAATAACTTCTACTACAACAGTTCGCTCCAAAACAACCTTAATTCAACATTTTAACATGGATGTGTTGTAATTCGTGTGACACATTTTTGATGCATACATTTATCAAGTTTCATTCAACTGATTGTTCGAACTGATTATGTAGTTCTAGTCAATTTGTTTAGGGGAAAAAAACACATCCCTCTAAATGCAACCAAACTCAAGAGGTGTATTATAACAATGAAAACGTGGGCTGATAACCAGATACCATCATAATTCTGGCCACAGTTTGCGCTCCCTCTGGCTTAGACAGTCCACAGTTTCCACACCAATCTTCTGCGATCTCTCTAAACAGCATTCAGACGAATAGAGGACACAGCACATTTGGACATCTAGATAGGCTCTGAACACTTTACAGCATTTCTTTAATCAGCGTCTCGTATAAACACACACACACTGACCCACCACAGTGGTGTCGGACTGCAGTGTGTGTTGATTCTGGGCGAGGCATCATGCTCCCACATTATGTCCTAACACTAGCCTATCTATTTATTACTCTCTATCGCATAATTATTGACTGCAAGCAGTTTGCCAGAAAACAATCTTCATCTCCTTGGCCACTTGAAGGAGCTGGCGAGAACGCCTTCCATTACAAGCTTAAATTTACATTTCCATTTAATTGGCTGCGCCACTCCAATAGCTGCACAGTAAAAAAGGCAAACCTGCCTACATTTGCCATAATTTGCGCTCAAGAGAGAATTTATGCAATGCTATGTCTTTACTTCACTCAATTAACTTTCAACATGTGCCTAATAACCAGTTTAACATATTGAAAGGGTGGCAGCTGTTTTCATAAAATTCATGAAATTCAAAAATCAACACTAATCTACACGACTTCACCTCTACCCAAGAGAGGTAAGGAAAAAAAAAGAGTAAAAAGTAAAGCCTGTGTTTTTTGTTCACTGGAATGTGAAGCGTAATGTGTCCCTGCAATGCCTTAATGCCTCCTGCTTGGTATGCTGGATAATTATTATAATCACCTGTTCCTAAGTAATTCCTTAATTATAACACACTAACATGTGTGGCGACTGTTTGAGAAAAAAACAGGGAAATGACACAGGGAAATTACTTGCTTTGTTTATTTGAATATGTATTGCAAGTATGATTCCTTTTAATATTGGTAAGTCAAGGAATATCTTCTAATAAACCGTTGTTTCATGAATCAAGATACGTGGAATATTCTTTGACTAGTCTTTGACTTTATTAAATTATTAATTATAGCTTATCATTAATCAGAAGTACATTTTTATATAACAACGTAACACATTGATAATTCCTTTATAAAGAGGTATTTCAAAATTAGCTCTAGTGTTTTTCTGAAAACTAAAATGAAGCAGATATTGAACTCCAAATCATTATTAGTGAGATGATGAATTTTCTCTGAATAAGAAACAGGTTCTTAGCTTGGTTTCCATAGTAAGATCTTATACTTGACTTACCTGAAGCTTATGAGCAGATGTGGGGCGTTTCTAGGATTTGAGCAAATTGGTGCTTAACTCGGACCTCAGGACCTGCTATTTTATGAACAATGGCACCTTATTTACATTTAATAGGTCTAAGTGTACAAAAACATTTGTTTACTTTCAAGATTAATTATGAATTGTGATGTTAAATTTATGAGTAGGCTCTAGTTCAGGAGTGACCTAGAGCAACATTATTTTCAAGAGGGCATTACTGATTTAGATAAAGTAAACGAAGGGCCACACATTGAACAATTGAATTGAAACATGAAACACATAGCGCTGAATTATGTCAAACTACATGAATTTGGTAGACATGACGACTTACAATAGGCTAGTGTTGTAGATGTTACCGATGTTTCCGGTGTTAAAACCGTGCCCACCATTGTATGACAAATATTTATTCAATGTTATAGAGTTGTCCCCAGGATTGTATTTTCCATGGTGGCGCTCCCATTAGTAAGTTGCTGCCATATAAATAAGAGGTTGTGGCAAGCGGGTTGGCTTTAATAATGGGGTATATTATTGGGAAAAAAAGGGTTTAGGATTTAGTATTTAGCACATATATCAATGTTTAAATGAATGCAAAATATTCAAAAAAGCTACTAAAAGGCCTAATCAAATGTTGGTAATTCAATAAACATGAATAAAACCTTTAGCAGGGTTGTTTCCTTTTATGGTGATCCGTCACCCACAATGTGTGATTTCTCTTCGCTTGAAAAGCGCTAGTCCTGTCTGTGCGATTTCATCAAAACTTTTTATAGTGTTCAAACCACTTTATTTGCAAGCTTTTGTCATACTATGGAAGCCGGGTTTCTTCAGAAACCTTTAGGATACATTGAAGCTTTGCCGTAACCGAGTTGGACTCGGACCGATGAGTGGATCTGAAAGCCTCTGATCTCCACACAGCAATCCTACGTGATATTGTAGTTAGCTTTTTGTGTTATTAAATAACACATTTGTTTCATGAATTGAACTGCTTTGAAATGAAAAGGGAAAAAGGTTCAGTGGATGAACACGCGATTCTGTAGCAGTTGGCTCCCTGCTCCGATTCACACAGGGTAAGATACGCACTGTGAATATCCTCCTTTTCTACCGCAATGTTTTCAGAAGAACATCCACCGGTGAGAAAATGTTATATAGCTTTGCAGACTCACTGTTGTCCTTCGCCTTGAGATTCATTAACATAATATCTATTTTTGGGGGGTCATTTTGCTTTCACTTGGGGCCGTTGCGGGCCGGATTAAGATGATCCACTGGCCGGTTCCAGCCCTGAGGCAGTGTGTTGCCCATGTATGCTGTAGATGTTAGGAATTAGTATTTGTATTGAGGAGATGCACAATACTTCTCAACTGCTATCATTAAACATTTATTGACATTAGTTTATTAGAATATTACATTTTCTTTCACACACACACACACACACACACACACACACACACACACACAATTTTTAGATACAGATCATGCTGTGTAGAGCAATGACAACCCTGTAACACAAAATGCCCGCGTAGTGTGAATTCGATTTGCTGCTTGAATGACACAAAGAGAACCCAAAACATAGTTGCGTTTTTGATCAACGATATCACATTATTTCCGAGGGCTTCACTACATGAATAGGCTATAATTTAGCCAGTGAGCCCACTGTTTCAGATGGAATTCGAACACTATGTGATAAAAAAAAAAAAAGTTTTAGGAAAGAGGGAGGCATGTTATCCCCATGGTTACAACCCAAGCCAACTTTATGATACTTTTTTTGTATGTTATGAGCGTTATAATAAGTGATGTTGTATATGACATGCACCACACACTGTAGCGTTATACGCCACAGTCAACCGCTGCCCAGAAAAAGCTCCACACGTCCACACAAACCACGCCGCCGGTGCCCCTTGGTCGTGACGTCAGACTACCTCAGAAAAGGTAGTCTGACGTCACGAAAAGAACGCCACGTGCATTCGCAGCAGAGTGGAACGTTCACGTAGTGTTTTGGGGGAGAATGGCAAAAACATAGGATTTCCCCCCCTTTTTTCCCTAAATTGGGGACTTAAACATAAACATACGTAAAAATAAAATAAACGTGGTTTTGGGTTCACTGGCTCTTTAATCTTATTTTGGTTTAAAAATATATATATGTTTTGGGGAATACAGGGCTATTAAAAAATCATTCAGGGTTATATCCTTGGACGCCCATGCCTGCCGACACCGCTGAGCAGATGTTTGTGAAAACCCAAACTGTACACCACATATCATGTCAATGATTCATCAAGTATTCCTGTTTTGGGAAAATGAAATAGTATTAATAGTATAGTATAGTAGGGGGAATACGGGAGGTGGCCCGGTAAAGATGCACCTTTTTCACCTCCACACTGAGGTGGAAAAGGTGCATCTTTACTGGTCCACCTCCCGTGTGTACCGGTACGTGTATGTTTTTTTTACATACACGTTACGTTGTATCAGTAGCAGTAGTAGTAGTAGTAGTCGTAGTTATGGTAATATTAGCAATGATTGTGCTCTTGGTACCTGGTAACTGGTACCAGGTTTGACCTGTAGCTCAAAACAATTATGGTACCACAGTATGGTACTACAGAATTACAGAATGGTACTACAGTATTACAGTATGGTAATACAGTATGTTAATACAGTATTACAGTAGGGTACTACAGTACTTCAGTATGGTACTACAGTATAACAGTATGGTACTACATTACTACAGTATGGTAATACAGTACATCAGTATGGTAATACAGTATGGTACTACAATATAAGTTTGGTACTACAGTACTACAGTATGGTACTACAGTATTACAGTATGGTACTATAGTAGGGTACTACAGTACTTCAGTATGGCAATACAGTATGGTACTACAGTATAACAGTATGGTACTACAGTACTACAGTATGGTACTACAGTATTACAGTATGGTAATACAGTATTACAGTAGGGTACTACAGTATGGTACTACAGTATTACAGTATGGTACTACAGTATTATAGTAGGGTACTACAGTATGGTACTACAGTATTACTGTATGGTATTACAGTACTACAGTATGGTACTACAGTATTACTGTATGGTATTACAGTACTACAGTATGGTACTACAGTACTATAGTATGGTATTACAGTACTACGGTATGGTACTACAGTATTACTGTATGGTATTACAGTACTACAGTATGGTACTACAGTACTATAGTATGGTAAGCACTAAAGGCCCCTTGAGGAGATACCTGCTAAACCGCTCTGACCAGCTGGTTGTTGCCTTGGCAGGGGGCGACCTTGTGTGTGGTATATAGGTGTTACTCAGTGTGGGTTATTCATTATTTAGCAGACACTGGAATTGGCTACAAACATTCGAGAATGCTGTATAAATGCAGCCGACTTTAGGCTTTATCTAGAGTCATTAACGATACAGAAGTGATTGTGGGTCAGGAGAATTAAACCACAGTAATATAATGTTGCAGGGAGGACGTATTCAGCGATAAGCGTAATGGGTTGACAGAGCCAGTCCTGGTGGTTTGGGAGGGAGAGCAGATGTGAGAGAAACGCAAGAGCTGATAAACAAAAGGGTGATTAAGGTCCAACAGAATCAAATCAAACAGGTTTTCAGATTAAAAATGTACATCTGCTGGCTGTTTAGGCCTGCTGGCTTGTAGCGTGCAGGGTTTTAATGCCTCAAACGGGAGGAGAACATGGAGAATGTTGCTATGCAGCTGGTAGCCGTGGATCACCAGTAGAATCTTCTTCTGCGTTCGATAACGCGGGGCAACACGCCCTATTGATTTTGTATTGGACGCGATAACTTTGTGGGACAGCTTGCGTCGGTTCTTCAGTGGTTGCGGCATGTAAAAAGGGTTGAGACAAAAGTTTACCTTTAGTTATCTTCCTGAAAATGAATTAGTTGTCAGCAACTTCTTTGGCTATATGTATGTTGATTGGACAATCAACATTGAGTGAGGACAGGTGCGTCCTTCACAATGTCCTTCACATGGCATGGTGTCTGGTGGGGCCGCGGCTTGAGGTGTCAACCATGATCTCTACTGCAGTATTGATTTGAGCGTGGAGATGGCACCACGAGAGCAGCCATAGATAGGGACCATCATCTAACCAATACCAACCATAACAAAGATCCACGGATCCCATGGAGAGAGCTGAATCCCATCTGAGGAAATACAAGGTAGATGAGCTGGAAACAGTTTCATACTAATGGAGTAAGATTACAGCCACAATGTCTTAGAGTCTCACTTGGATCAGCCAGCTTGATTGGAAGATATTTGAGATGTGTTTCCATCGTGTGACAACATAATGCATGCTTGAACTCCAGCCTCAAATATTCGAAACAGCAGATTGACTCAATCACTTACACACAGTTGTTATCTTTGCCAAATAGAGCCTGGATTGTGCCAAGACAGGATCTGGACAAAACAAACGTGCCTTTGTAATGTATGCAACTGAATAAATTCAACACCCTATGCTTCAAGCATAAATGTACCATTTTATGACAAGCAGATGTCATTCAAATGCATCAGATTTAAGAGGAAACATTGCAGCAGATGCAGTGAAGCCCATGAAGCCTTCTGCCGTTTGGGGAGAGTGGGCGAGGAGAGGTGGACAGCCATTATCTTTGCCGATGTGGACGTTGACCAGGGATTATTTGACCAGTGTCGAGTTCGCTGGCGTCCGACATCCAGATCCATCTCCAGCACGTCGATCAGCGTCTGGAGCGTGACTCCATTAGCCTGTCCCGTGGCCTTCTCCTGTCTCCCCACCCTGCCATCCATTGCTTGGGTGTCACCCCACCTTAATTGGTGCGTGGTAATTATCCAATCACACAATATTAAGTGTCTTATTTGTGGAAATGTGGTTGCTGGAAATGAATAGTTATTGATCAGCAACACTGACATTCAACTTACTCCTTTTTCGCACATTAGTCCCGCATTGATTGCTGGCAGCGGTGGCTGTGTGCGATACGTACAATCGACCAGAATCCTAATGTGCGGTACAGGCTTGACCATTAGATCCATCCATTATCACCGGCCGTCGTCTATAGACCTGTCACAGAGGCCTTCTGGGAAATTGGCTTGGAGACATGATTGGGATTGTGGCTGAGGGAGGCCGATTTGGCTTCTCTGGAGTCTGTCAGTACGCTGCTATATTGTCAACATATCACAGGCTGGACTGCAGGGTTGCAGCTTCCAATTTGAATGGGATCGTGGGAAGTGTTTCAAGCAAGTGGCTGGTTATTAATTTGAAGTGTAGTTTTTAGATATTTCTTTGGTCGTTCTTTGTTTTTGTGTTGGTTGGAATGTAGTAACACTGTTGCTGTATTTTTATTAAGCATAGAAAAGATTTTGTGATTAAAGATGTTGATGAATGGGTGTCTTGTGGGATATAATTGGAAAGGTATTTGCTATTAGTCTTGTTATTTTCTGATTATTATGTGATTTTTATTTAAAAAAAGGCACTTTGAGTACTGCTCTGATGATTGTTCGAGGGTTTCAATGTTAAAATGTTGAATGAAATTGGAACCGTTCAAAGTTCGATTTACTACTCCACAAAATTGTGAGGTAAAACACAATTTTCCCAGGTCTTATAGGATGATGTAGCTGCTATTTCTCATTTTGTTTTGTGGAAACCTTGCAATGATGCATCACAACCTGTTCATGCTGCTGGTAACCTTGGCAGAAGGCCTTTATGTATTTACAACAAGATCCAGAGATTCGTCCCCTTATACCTGGCTATCCACGCAGACCAATCCCTCTCTGTTCTGCATGTATGAGTAGGCCAGGATTGCTGGAGGTCTGAAGTTTGCAGGAGATCTATCATCATAACACAGGTAGGCAGTTTAATAACGCTGCCGGCGAGCGCTGGGCAACGACGGACATTTATTCAGCGTAACAGGGCCAATGTTCTGGGGCCGGCTGACAGGGGGGCTAGTCAGGAAAGATGACACCCAGTAGGCCCACCTCCGCAAGATCACCTGCTGAACTCCTAGCGGGGAGGTGGAGGAGGTGGGGAGGGGGAGCTAAACCTGGACTATCCTTTCAAACCAGGCGTTGTCCTGAAAGGTAAATACAGACTAGAGATGTACAGAGATGTCATTTTCTGTATATTTTCAACCAACAAAATAATCAGTCTCCGCATCTGTATTTGGGTGTAAGACCGGAAGTGGGGGTGGTTTATACAGAATGTTAAATCAAGGGGAAATGTTGTATTTTCTAACCTAATCACAAAAATATTCCTTGATTGCAAACGACATAGTCCTAAACCAGAAATGCTAATTGTAGAAAGAAAAGGCATTCCATGATTCCCAATAGTTCAGCACATCCGAAAATAATCCTTGAACGGAAACTAAATATTTTAAAATCAGACGGTTTATTTTAGTACTCACGGCCACAAAAAAAAATAAAAAAAATAAACTCAAATGAATAGCCTGGACAGGTTTTGGTTGTTGCCGACCCCGGCGCCAAACGAAAGCCCGTAGAACGCCGTGTATAGCTACAGTATATTTCATATATGTAAGTAACCCAATAACCTAATACTCCATCCTATATCAGCTGACAAAGCACTTCCAGCTACCTCCTTTTTCTGCATCTAACAAGTGTTGAACCCAAGCGATCGCGAGTGACGGGTGGACTTACCAACTCCCCTACGGGCGACGCCATTCATTTAAGGGAACACGCCGCGTACCGCAGCCACTGATTTATGAATGGCACCACGTGGGTGGCCATGTCTTTTTTGTGGGGGACGTGCCATGTGCGGGACGACAGAGCACAGCTTGAGTCATCACATAACACACACAATGATCTGCACGTGCCCCCACCAAAAAATTAACACATACTGCTAAAAACTACAGGTTCTAAGGTTTATTTGGATGAATAGGTTGCGGGGGTAATGCAGCTGTCACACCAGGCTTTTGTCTCGCTAGCTCCCGAATGAAGGCTCTAAATAAAACGACTTGTTAGTGAAATCAGAGTCATGTAGCAAACGTAATGGGTTTATATCGTGGCCATCGACAATTACATTAGTCCGTTTGCATAAAAATAATGTCTGGCAGACATGTCAATCATGATATATTCTTCCTGAATAATGACGAGCAATTTCGGGTAGAATTATAGAAGTATCTGTTTCCATAGCATTATTTGTGCTTTTCCGAATAACGCATTTTGACTCCGGTACATCCGTAGTAAAGACCCAAATTAGTCACACACCTAACCCCTTAATTAATACACCCAATCTTCATAGGGTGTTAATGATTGAAAAGGGGTGTGTATTCACGGGGTAGCCTGTGTGTGTGTGTGTGTGTGTGTGTGTGTGTGTGTGTGTGTGTGTGTGTGTGTGTGTGTGTGTGTGTGTGTGTGTGTGTGTGTGTGTGTGTGTGTGTGTGTGAGAGAGAGAGAGAGAGGTAGTAGCAGGACGGTGTGTCAGTGGTATGCTAACAGGAGTTAGAGCATTAGGCTCGTCGCAGGCTGATAGGATGCAGCGGAAGCCTGAGCAACTAGGATGAAAGCCTCAGGAATATAAAGTCCCCCCGTAGGTTTAAAAAGCCAGTGGAGGCTTGGGACTCTTTCATAAAGAGCTGCTAAAGCATAGCGGCTCATTAGCATAGCGCCTGGCACGGCATGATTGACATGTGCTTCAGTATTACCTCTAGCAGTTTGAGTAGGCCAGATCGGCATCTCAAATTACTTTTACCTTTTACTGCCTTCTTCAGAAAGCTCGATAATGCAGAGTTTCATTCAGTTGGCACTGAAACATAGGATGTAGCATGTAACCTTTTTATGCAACTTAACATTTAACTTTGCAATTCCTTGCTGATGCATAAAACAGGAAGCAGTGTTTTGTCGGAAATGCAGCGCTGCTTAATACAACCAAGGTGTTCATACTTTGATTAATAATTTAGGTTGGAGGCTTAGAGAAGAGCTCTTTACTTGGATCTTAATTGACACGGACTGAGTGGGCTGATGGCGAAACGCCCAAAGAATCAAGGCTTTGACAGCAGTTCATTGGACAACGCCCACAAACCAACATCAACTGAACTTGTGGTGACATGGCATCACTTCCAACAGCCTTCAATCTGTCCTGTCTTCTGTTTCTGAACGCTTCCTGTGTGTTCAGCACTTCTCACGTCTCTGTGTTGCGTGTAAGGATGTGAAGGAGGAGGCGAAAGCCGGAGGTAAATCATGAATACTGGATGAGACAACGAGCAGCAGACGAGGGCCAAGGCCGGTTGTGTTGGATCGAGTGTTGACAGAATATCACCAGACCTTTCCCAGTCTTACTTCCTGTCACATTTTAACCTAGTTGGTGTCATCAGGGAGAAGTTGTTATTGTTGAGTTGAACCCCATAAACCTTTTCAACAGGGTTGTATCCAGGGGCAGAGGGCATTTGGGTTTTAACTTCACAATTGGCTTGGGCGGTATCTATTTTTTCATACCTATTTCAATGGGGTATACGGTATATGTCGGTATTTGTATTGAATGAGTTTTTTTCCAACTAATTAAAAATAAAAGCTCAGCATCTTGGGATAGAAGTCATTGTAGCATGTTTGTCTGGCATACAATGCTTTGTGCCTAATATGCAATTAGCTTACTTTAAGCAGTCTTGCTGGGTTTAAATTGTTATGGACCATTGGTTTTTGAATAGATAGGAAATAAGCGCCCTACTTCCATCGATTCTTTCTGGAGGACCCGATGATGCTTGTTGCCACAGCGGATACCGACACATCAGTGGGCTGAACGGAGATGATGTGCATATGGTGGTGGCAGGCTGGCACTTGAATAAAATCATGTGGCTGAAAAACTGCTTTTGTAGTTGGAAGAAGTCATCCTAAGATAAAGTTATATGTGGCAATATTTTTATGACTCCATTAAAGATTCAGTGGGTGGCAATTATAGGTCGTTTACACAGCACGTCATCAATCCGGAAGTGGACCATTTCGTTGATACTGAACGTAAACAACGCAACTGAAGTAGCCACTGTTCTTGGTTATTGTTGCTCAAATATTGCCTTTTTAATGGCTGACATATTGGTTGAACCAGGAAAACCATTTGTAGTACTTGAGATTGCCAAATGTTATTACAAACCAGCGAGAAGAGGTCCTTTCCTCATTGTCTGCGGAAAGGAGGTGTTTATCGTTGGCCAAACTGAACCAGGATTTCCAGTGCAAGAAAGAGCCAGTGAACACAAAACCACTTTTTTTCTATGGCAAAGACATAGGATTTTACCCCATGTTTCTCTAAATTGGGGACTTATTTCAGTAACAGTGATACAATGGCATAGATTACTATGTTGACGATCATATAAAAGAAATTACCACGTAAAAAAAAAAACTGGTTTTGGGTTCACTGGCTCTTTAACAACAAAATCATTGTAAAGTAATTGTTAATAGTGTTGTTGTGTGGTACAATACACAAAGATTACCATGCTCATCCGAACAACACACATTTATTCAAAGAGCATACTATAATATCAGAACAAAACAGACCTCTTTGATGCAACGAGTAAAAAAGAAAGTACTCATTCAATTCTGAAATAATCCAAATCATCAATCAATCATTATCAATGAAAATTATTAAAAGAAGTCTGTTCATCAGTGTGAAAACAGAAACTCACTTTCTGCACTGAACAACGTCCGGGGCACTGAGCTATCACTCAAAAACTCATTAGCCAATGGGCGCAATCAGGCAGCGCAATTTATGAGAGAGATGGCAGTGTAACAGCAAAGCCGACAATGAGGGCAAAAGTCAGTGAGAAAGAAGCAGCGGGAACTGTAAACAAAAGGACATTATCATGTAAAAAAAGGTTTACACAAATAATTGGTTTCAAAGTTATACATTTTACTTTTGAGATAATGTTTTTGCTTTAGTTAGTTTTATTCTCTCAAATTCTTATTTTGGATTATTTAAGAATTGTCTTTTATTATATTGACACAAATCTGATTCTATAGACGCTTTTCCTTGGTTTAGAAATCCTTAAATATAAATTTAACATTCGGCATGCAATCCATTCTGTCATTTACATCCCAGTATCTCCATTATTGGCCGTGCACAGAATATTTCTATGTAATTTAGATGTTATAACTTCAGCCAGCGAGCCAATTTTGGCTCGCTGGCTGTACTACTGCTGTAGCCTAGTGTTTCAGAATTTCAAGTGAAGCCCAAGCTTTGTAAACCATTATGATAAACAAATGGTAATGTTATTCTTAGTTGTATTGGGTTTTAATAGCCTAGGCTACAAACATTTATTTTTTTCAATATCAAATCACATTCATAGCCGTTCAAAACCTATTGTAGTCGAGTCAAATCAAACAGCATATTTATAAATTTGGCCTTTCTAAGGTCTATCTTCATATTTTCATAAGCCTATATCTTATCACAATGCTGTCAACTGGAATGCTTATTTAAACCTTTAATATCTTCGTTGTATCCGTACCTCCGGTCCCATTGAGGTCGGCGATGCGGTAGTATTGGCCGATAGAGAATTAATGATTTACAAATAATTGTGGGGAAAACCTTACAGCAGAGACACATATGGACCTGCGGATATGTACAAACTCAAGCACTCAAGCACTCTGCTGGCCAACCATGACCTTCAACTGCTTTGTTTAAATGAAGCTATGGTACATTGAAGTCCAATTTATGATATGTAACATGTAATGCATCTAAATGTTTTCCAAGTGAGAGGCTGCCATTGGACATCTGATAAGTTTAAATGAAAAGTGTAATATTCTGTATTCTTCTGCTGAAGACAATAATGTAAGGTCAAAGTTTCTGCTATAGAGCTTTGTAAATGCGAGAAGGACAGCAAATACAAATCCTAGCGTGTATAGGTAGGTCATTTATTGATCCCGGGGGAGATTTGTCTATGCATGCTGTGGCATGCATAGACTTGGTTCGATTGAACCAAGGCCTACATTTTTATAGGCCAAAATAGATAGACAGGTTGTGGGTACAAAGTAACGAGGGTTTTATTCAAAATGGTGGCAAAGGTAAGGGTGAAAATCCAACTTAAAATCGTCCCGGACTGGGGTAGGTTTCCTGTTTCTTCAGGGGTAAACTGGAGGCTGGGTAGACGACAAAGGAAAATGGGTTGAGAAACAGTAGGCAGCACACACAACAAGTCGCTCTTCTATAGTGTCTTTTGTCATGTGTTCTTTGTCATGCAAATATATTCCAAAATGCTGCAGTATTACTGGTTGTGTAGGCGAGGCCTTAATTTTGGCCTTCCATGTGGGTATTTTAAACACATTTTTTCTTTACGTGTTTAAGGCATATTTTCCCAGATGGTTTGTCCACAATGGTTTTCCACAGGTAACTCCCACAAGCAGCAACTAGACTAGGCAGCATGCGTAAAATGACACGAGGCCCGGCGTCCAGTCAGTGTGCGCTTGTGGCCGCGAAGGGCCAAGCCCACGGCACTCTCAAGGAAATAGAAAGAGGAGCGTTGTTTTGACAGTATTGAAAATCCTACCTTCGCTGATTTCTAAATACCCTGGTATACCGTAATACCTCAATACAGCAAAAGCATTCTGTACAATGTTTTTTGCTGTACACATTTTTACTGTCCCATTTTGTGGAGTGAATGTCGATTGCAATATTTGATAAGTTAATTGTGTGATTTTTACATTCTACGTTGTACAAAGTTTGTGATGTGGGCCCCATCTTTGTTATTCTGTACCCTTCCAGGGCCAGCCCTAATACCCCTGCTGTTTGGTCCGAGCATCCTAACCCGAGCAGAAGGGTTTCTGCTTCGGTCCGCTCAGTAACCATGGGAACAGATATGTTGTCTATTAAAAGATTCCCAGTGGTGAAGGATCACATTGCCATGTTTTAGCAGGTGTGATGGTTCAACAAACCGTCAACAATTGTTACGATTACGTGAATAGGACCCAAACGCAGACACAGGAAACCAACAAGGTGCGGGTTGAAAACTGGATTTATTGTCCAGGAGGTACAGGCTAGGGCAAGGCAGGCGGGTAGTCCAACAGGCAGTAGGCAGGCGGGAAGTCAGGCAGGCAGACGGACGTAGGCAGGCGGGTGGTCGGGCAGGCGAGGTTCAGCAAACAGGAAGGTAGTCAGGCAGAAGGACGTAGGCAGGCGGGTGGTCGAGCAGGCGAGGTTCAGGAGACAAGGAAGGCAGGCAGGCAGGAACGGGGAACAGGAACGAGAAACGGGAACGAGGAACAGGAACGGGAACGAGGAGCAGAAACGGGAGCGGAACCCGTAACAGGAACTAAAAGGCGAGGACGAAGTACTAAGAGTAGTGAACGCACTAAACTAAACAACGAACTAGCACTGGCTCTGTGGGGAGCCAGTGCTTAAATACTGAGGCGGGTGATTAGTGATTGCAGGCAGGAGTGGGGAGCGAAGTGCACGTGGTTAATTGACGAGAGGTAAACAAAGAGCACATGGTGAAGTGAGGCTGGTTGCCACTAGATGGCGGAGTTTGACGGAAACGGAGAGGGTCACATAACAGTACCCCCCCCTCAACGGACGCCTCCAGGCGTTCGCACGACGGGGGAGGGTGCTGGGGTGGGAAACGCGGGTTAGGGAGGGTCCAAGAAGCGACTCCAAAAAAAATAAATAAACAGGCTTGCTCCCCAGATCCGTAGCCCTCCCAGCCTATCGGAGACTGGTTTTGTCGGCCACGACGACGCACATCCAGTAGGCGTCTGGCCGAGAACGCCGGGATGCTGTCAATCACCCGGGGAAGTGACGGAGCCGGGGACGGAAGAGACAGCGGACTAGGGGACTGGGGCTTTTCCACTGCGGACAACCGTGGGACCGGTAGCCGGCCAGGAGGCCGCTGGAGCTTGGGCTCAGGGTCGAGAGACAACTGCTGCTGGGGCTCAGCGTCAGGAAGAGGCTGGGGCTTGGGACTAGGAGGAAACTGGGACTTGGGACTAAGAGGCAACTCCTGCTGGTGCTGGGGCTCAGGGCCAGGAGGCAACTGCTGCTGGGACACAGGAAGAGGCTGGGGCTTGGAACTAGGACACAGAGGCTTGGGACTAAAAGGCAACTGCTGCTGGCGCTGGAGCTCAGGGCCAGGAGGCAACTGTTGCTGGGACTGGAACTCAGGAACTGGAGACAACTGGCGCTGGAGCTCAGGGCCAGGAGAAAGCTGCTGCTGGCGCTGGAGCTCAGGGCCAGGATACAGCTGGGGCTTGGGACTGGGAGACAACTGGCGCTGGAGCTCAGGGCCAGGAGGAAGCTGCTGCTGGCGCTGGAGCTCAGGGCCAGGGTACAACTGGGACTTGGGGCTAGGAGACAACTGCTGCTGGCGCTGGGACTCAGGGCCAGGGGGCAGCCGTTGCTGGGGCTTGAGACTTGGAGACAACTGGCGCTGGAGCTCAGGGCCAGGAGGAAGCTGCTGCTGGCGCTGGAGCTCAGGGCCAGGATACAGCTGGGGCTTGGGGCTAGGAGACAACTGCTGCTGGCGCTGGGACTCAGGGCCAGGGGGCAGCCGTTGCTGGGGCTTGAGACTTGGAGACAACTGGCGCTGGAGCTCAGGGCCAGGAGGAAGCTGCTGCTGGCGCTGGAGCTCAGGGCCAGGATACAGCTGGGGCTTGGGGCTAGGAGACAACTGCTGCTGGCGCTGGGACTCAGGGCCAGGGGGCAGCCGTTGCTGGGGCTTGAGACTTGGAGACAACTGGCGCTGGAGCTCAGGGCCAGGAGGAAGCTGCTGCTGGCGCTGGAGCTCAGGGCCAGGATACAGCTGGGGCTTGGGACCAGGAGGCAACTGCTGCTGGCACTGGAGCTCAGGGCCAGGAGGCAACTGTTGCTGAGGCTCAGGGCCAGGAGGCCGCTGGAGCTTGGCCCTTTTCCCGGGGAAGTCCAGCTGAACCGGTAGCCGGTGCTTGCGGCCAGGAGTTCGCTGGGGCTTGGAGTCCGGACCAGGGGACAACCGGGGCTTGGACTCGGGACCTGGGGACAACCGGGACCTGAACTCGGGACCTGGGGACTTGAACTCGGGACCTGGGGACAACCGGGACCTGAACTCGGGACCTGGGGACAACCGGGACTTGAACTCGGGACCTGGGGACAACCGGGACTTGAACTCGGGACCTGGGGACAACCGGGACTTGGACTCGGGACCTGGAGACAAGTGGGACTTGGACTCGGGACCTGGAGACAAGGGGGACTTGGACTCGGGACCTGGAGACAAGGGGGACTTGGACTCGGGACCTGGAGACAAGTGGGACTTGGACTCGGGACCTGGAGACAAGTGGGACTTGGACTCAGGACCTGGAGACAAGTGGGACTTGGACTCGGGACCTGGAGACAAGTGGGACTTGGACTCGGGACCTGGAGACAAGTGGGACTTGGACTCAGGACCTGGAGACAAATGGGACTGGGACTCGGGACCTGGAGACAAGTGGGACTGGGACTCGGGACCTGGAGACAAGTGGGACTGGGACTCGGGACCTGGAGACAAGTGGGACTTGGACTCGGGACCTGGAGACAAGGGGAACTTGGACTCGGGACCTGGAGACAAGTGGAACTTGGACTCGGGACCTGGAGACAAGTGGGACTTGGACTCGGGACCTGGAGACAAGTGGGACTTGGACTCAGGACCTGGAGACAAATGGGACTGGGACTCGGGACCTGGAGACAAGTGGGACTGGGACTCGGGACCTGGAGACAAGTGGGACTGGGACTCGGGACCTGGAGACAAGTGGGACTGGGACTCGGGACCTGGAGACAAGTGGGACTCGGACTCGGGACCTGGAGACAAGTTGGACTTGGACTCGGGACCTGGAGACAAATGGAACTTGGACTCGGGACCTGGAGGCAAGTGGGACTTGGACTCGGGACCTGGAGACAACTGGGGTTGGCGCTGGGGCTTGGGCCTTTTTCCGGGGGAGTCCAGCTGAACCGGTAGCCGGCGCTTGCGGCCAGAAGTTCGCTGGGGCTTGGGAACAGGTGACCGCCGTTGCAGCGGAGCTGGTGGCCACGAGTCTGCAGCTGCAGCGGGTGTTGGTGGCCACGAGACTGCAATTGCAGCGGGTGTTGGCGCCGGGAGGGAAAAAAACCGAGGCGAAGAAGGCGGCGGGGAAGCGGGGAAGAAAGAGAGGGAAGCCATGGGCGGACGGCGGAAGTGAGCCGCCAAAACCCCCTGAAAGTACTTGTTATATTCTTGGAAAGAACTAAATGATGCTGCCGGGACTGGCGCCGAGGGGGAAATCGAGGACGAGCGGAGGTTGCGCCCAACCCCCTCGAGGATAACCGACATCTCCCGTCTCCATGTAGCGTGATCCCTGGCTGCTGGGTCCATCTTGGCTAGTTCGTACTGTTACGATTACGTGAATAGGACCCAAACGCAGACACAGGAAACCAACAAGGTGCGGGTTGAAAACTGGATTTATTGTCCAGGAGGTACAGGCTAGGGCAAGGCAGGCGGGTAGTCCAACAGGCAGTAGGCAGGCGGGAAGTCAGGCAGGCAGACGGACGTAGGCAGGCGGGTGGTCGGGCAGGCGAGGTTCAGCAAACAGGAAGGTAGTCAGGCAGAAGGACGTAGGCAGGCGGGTGGTCGAGCAGGCGAGGTTCAGGAGACAAGGAAGGCAGGCAGGCAGGAACGGGGAACAGGAACGAGAAACGGGAACGAGGAACAGGAACGGGAACGAGGAGCAGAAACGGGAGCGGAACCCGTAACAGGAACTAAAAGGCGAGGACGAAGTACTAAGAGTAGTGAACGCACTAAACTAAACAACGAACTAGCACTGGCTCTGTGGGGAGCCAGTGCTTAAATACTGAGGCGGGTGATTAGTGATTGCAGGCAGGAGTGGGGAGCGAAGTGCACGTGGTTAATTGACGAGAGGTAAACAAAGAGCACATGGTGAAGTGAGGCTGGTTGCCACTAGATGGCGGAGTTTGACGGAAACGGAGAGGGTCACATAACAACAATAGTGCAGCGTACATGGTTTTTTAATAAATACATCTATATGCAGTACGTTATCACTGTAAAACGCCCATTAGATGCGCATGAGTTTGCTTGTTCTAAGCACAGTTTATGCAGACAACTTAACAGCTATTGGTGTTCTTTGGCATGACAGCATTTTGTCTCTTCAATATTGTTCAGTATCCTTTGCTGTTTGATGACATAAAGTATCTTTTGATGTTGTAAGTTACGAGACTCCCACATTAACTCTTCACTATGCAATTAGTATTTATTGTTTTTTAAATGCATGCCAATTCTACCTTTGAGATTAGTGAAATAACCTGGTCTTTACCCTGGTCTCTGAAAGTTGAAGCCACACCTACACTTGAGCTACACTTCAACTGAATATTTAGCGTTAAGCCCTGCAGACTGACAGGTAAAACACCTTTTAGCCGGCCGTACCTGCGGGCTGGGTGGGGTGGGGATGTTCAAGGGTAGTGACCGGGACTTAGAGTCTGGAGCCTGGGGGATCCTCTTAAGCCCCACGAGAGGAGCAAAGATCCCTCCTCCCTGATGGGGATGAGGCTACTTAATGGATGACAGAGTGTGTAAACCACAGGGAGAGCCTGCCTAACCCAACACACTGCTGTGAGAACACTTAGGCGCAGATGGGATTTGGCCCAAACACACACACACACACACACACACACACACACACACACACACACACACACATTCTCGCACACACTCACAAAGCAACTTATATTTCTGAATGTTCCATAAAAATTTTAAAAATACATTTTACCATAGATGAACTATGCCTTTTGATGTGATTTGGTTTGCGCTTTTAGTATATCTGATGATGAGTCAAATCCAGATAGAAATAGTGAATATTTGAAAGATAGTTAGAATAACAAAGGTTGTTAATTTAGTGGACAGCGGAACTCGCAGGGTCATCTGCGTTTACATAGACTCATAACTCTTCCCATGGTCCCATGGTCTTTCCAACTTTAGTTTTTTCAAACACTTTGGATCCCGACCTTTATGAAACGCTCGTCTAGGACAGCATGCTCACTAGTGCCCTGAAGCAGCCGTACAGACTGCATGTACCAAGACTCAACAGAAGCCTGTGAACCCCACTAACACAGATATAACAGTTCATTAATACAAATAAATCTCAGAAATCATTGTAGAGAATCTCTGGTAATTGTCCCAGGAAATCTGAGCCCTAGAGGTATTGAATTATGTTTCTTTATTTCTTAATCAGGATCAAGGTGAACACTCAGAATAGATTTAGTTAAAAACTGAAGAGTATTGCCAACCCGGGAGAAGAGATCAAGTGTTTCTCACTGAATGAGAATACTTCATTCATTTATTCACCCATCCATCCATTCATTCATCCCTCCATATATCATCCATCTGTCCATTTATCTATCCATTCATCCCTCCATATAGCATCCATCCATTAAATCAAGACCTCCAAACATCCAAACAGGCTTTCCACGACTTGCAAAAGCAAGATAAAATGTACCAATTACAACCATTAATATAATCCCCATGTATTCTTTCAATATTCCCCTTTTTGCGGTGGAGCCTTAATACTAGTGTGAAGTAATGTGTGAGTGGAGCTGCAGGCCTATATAAGAACACTTCACACCGCCGCTGAGCCGGGCTTTGGGAGGATTCTCTTCATAGTATTGTTTTGACTTCACACAGCTGTGCCTTGCATGGCGATGGGATAAAGCATATTGCTGTAAAAGTGCCTATGGATCATTCCACAATTCCATGGCCCAGGGGGGCAGGAAGGGCTTCTGTCTGTCGCATACCCTTTCAACTCTTTCATTTTGCTGCACTTGTCAGAACACACACTGGCCATATGTTTATTTAATACCGCCTGCGTCTTGACGCAGAGCACACCCTTGGCCGCTTTAAAAATGCATCACCTGAAAAAAGTCAAACAATAAGTTGATGTTGAGTTTTCTCCCCAAGAAGGAATGGCAGCTGTTATTGAGCATATTTCCAAGCTGCTGCTTAACTTCTCAAGACTTGCTTGTGAGGCTTTTGAAGCATGATACTGTGTTAAATATATACTTAAGAGTCATCCATGATATGCACAAATATATTCTAATATAGTTCTAAAATAGTTTGACATTGACATGATGACTAATAAAAAAAAGACATAGAAATGATATACATATACCATGAATTGAAAATAATTGTAAAATGTGCTGTTGATATCCAACATGAGCGGAGGTCAGCCACGCCAGATCAGAATCCTGAATACAAGCCCACTTGTGTTTGTGTCTAGCGAGAACAAGAGCGGAATCAACGTTGCATACTTGTTTCTCTGAAATCTGGTCCTCCCTGCGAGAAACTTCCGTGAAGAGGATGTTTTCTGGAAAAGGGCTGAGCTATCCACAGCCTAATCACCCGTGAGCATTCCCACCGATGTTCAGATGAGTTTGGGCCCCGCCTCAGGCTACAGCGTTCCTGAGAAAAACAACGGCTTGCTCCAGTGTTAATCAGGAGGTTAATGGAAGGTTAATAGCAGAGGCGAAGGCAAACTGAAAACCTTAATACATTATGGAAATTCACATTTAGTACGTGCTGCTAAGCTGTTGATGCCAATTAGTGGTTAAAACACATCCACCTTTGATGCCCGAGAAAGAGATTTCATTATTTCATTAAGAGCTTGAGCCCATGACATATAATATGTTAACAGAATTCATGGTGTAATACACTGGATTTAGATCACTAACTCCTTATTCCTATTTTGCCTCTTTGTTTGAATTATTTAAAAAGCCTGTGAGCACACTAATAGCAATGTCTTTTTAGTTGAATTACCTCTTATTACTGTAACAGGGTTTTAATGGATTCAAGATGGGGAGATCTTTGTTATTCTTGTTTGCACATGGAAGTGCAGATGAGAGATAAATATTAAGAGTCCATGGGGCATCGCCTGAATGTCCTGAACTCCAAACAGTGAAGAGGGAGTTGTTGTTGTTGTTGTTGTTGTTGTTGTTGTTATAGTTGAGTAAATCACTTGCAGTCTTTACAAGCGAACTTGGCCAACACTTCTTTGTCTAACCTTGGCAAACGTTGTTTTTCGTTGACTCATTTGGGGCTATAGGAACCCATTTTCCCAGACTGCCTTTGTCCTCTGCGGTACGTGGTGCGCCAGCTGTGGCTCCTCCGGATCAGCTATAGTCGCTATTGTCCTGTTCTTTGTCCTCCTCAACGTCCTACTCCGTCCTCTACTCTCCTCCACTAAGACAACTCCAGCTCTGAACTTTACAGAAAAACAATGCATTTAAAAGAGTTTCCCTCGTGGTTAAATCCTCACAGACCTTCATCACGACCCTGAACGTCTACATCGTTTTAGCGCAGCGCCTGTCGCCAGGGCACCGTTTTAAACAGCATTTCACTGAAGAGAAAATACATTTCCATACAAAGAGTAGTTTGTTAAACGACCGTACAAACGATCTAATAAATTGATGGACATCCTTATTGTCCATGTTCACATAACAGCCAGGTCTTTTTAACCAACATCTTACCCTTAGCCCACATACACAGAATGGCATCATTGAGATGAATAAAGCATACAGAACAGACAAAGAAAGTTGCTTTCCTGGCCCAAATATGCCCGAATCTGTGTCAAGCTGTCTCGCTTCTGGCTCAAAGCCTATTTTGAGGTTCGACCCAGGCCGTTGTTCGTTATTATTGCTAAACGCTCTCACAGCACGACATCTCCAACATATCTATGCAGTATCTGTGATTGAATTGTTTTTTTATCAGTAAGAGTACATATTTGTATTTTGAGTTGAAAAGTCATACTCAATCAACACAACAGTCTGAATAGATTTTCCTCTTGTAAACAAAGTGTTTTCAGTTACAATAACAAAAAGTAGAGGGGGAAAAAAGCAAGAATTATTTGATAGTCTATTCTGTGCCCCTGGCTTCTTCACAAGCTTGAGTGGATCTGAAATAGAGAAATAGATTTTAGACAAGATTTGACAATACAAAAGTGTGAAAAATGTGTAACAGCCATCAATCTAGTGGCCAATATGAACGACAGGTCAGTTTAGGGCAGGAGACGGAGGAGGATAGTGGAGGAAGGGATGGGGGGGAGGAGGAGTGGTGATAGAGCTAGACGACTTTACATCAAAACACCTCTGGGCATCCAAAGATGGAATTGCAGAGATTGTGTGCTGGGGCTTCAGTGAATTATGCATTTAAATATGTATGTGGAAGATAAAATTGGAAAATAAGTAATTGAAGTGCCTTTGTTCACTGTGACTGTATTAATACATCCGCAGACATGGCGCAGACTGAAACACGGTCTACTGTGTTTCAGTCTACTGTGTACAAGTCTGGGTTCTGGAGCAGTACATGTGTAAGTACTGCTCATAGGCAGCTGGAAACACATGATGTGCGCCCATCTGCTGGGATAGAGAGAGAGAGAGAGAGAGAGAGAGAGAGAGAGAGAGAGAGAGAGAGAGAGAGAGAGAGAGAGAGAGAGAGAGAGCGAGAGCGAGAGAGAGAGAGAATGGAAGAAAGGAAAGAGGTGGAAGCAAGTCGCACTGCAGAGAGGGAGAGAGTAGGGAATGGTAAAGATGGAGTGAGAAAGGGAGAGATAGATGGTAGATAGAGAGAGAAAAGACTAGAGTGGGTGAGGGATTAGAGCTAGGTAGGGGAGCGAGGAAAGGAGATGAGCAACAATTAGGTATATAAATGGAGGAGAAGGATGGAGGAAGGGAGGCATATGAAGGGAGGGAGTGAGGAGTGAGGAAGGACATAAAGGAAGGGAGATGTGTATTTTCTGGTTGTACCCTTTGATTGTTTTTGGCTATACTTTTATCCAACATGTAACATGAACTGACTATCATGTGCAGGCACAACCTCTATCTGTTGGTGGTTGAAACCTTCATCCATTCCTTTAATATATTGTATTCCTATTATTGAAATTGACATTTTTGGAAATTTTACTTGACGGTTATTGACATTCTCCTCAAATTATTTTTTCCTTCTTAAGTCTGAATTGGTGTGATCATCAAATCTTTATTTAATAAATCCATAACCTCTGGATTATCACATAGCCCCCTCGGCAATCAGAGTCACAGAATACGTCTTTGAGCCTCTTTGAGGCTATAACTGTGATTAATGGCAGGACAAATAAAACCTGACTGCGTCAACCAAGCAGGCCCTCTCTCAACTCCAGAGTCCACGCCTTCCAGTACCTTTATCTACTGCTGTTTGATCCGGTCCTCACAAATGATCAGGCTGCCTACCATTTAAACAACAATCAATAATATTCAGAGGAAATAAATCTAAGCACACACGCAATATTAGAGCAAGGCATTAACCCTGCCAGGGTTAAGAGTTCTATTCCCTGTCTAGCTCAATTGGTAGAACAAGGCATTAACACTGCCAGGGTTTGGGGTTTGCTTTTCCACTGGTAGAGCAAGGCTCTAATGCACCATTCGGCCTTTCACGAAAACAAACGATCAACATAACTGACAATTATTTTCATACAATTATACCAAATGTGATCCATGTCGATACATTTGAATGGACAGGAGGGTGAGCGTGAGTAACCATTCTCAATGTGAAAACCATTTTCTTTCACTTTTGTGACTGGTAGCCTATATTCCTTTTTTTATTTAAATACCAACCTTGGTAATAAAAGGTAACTGCATGAAACAACACGGTAAGAAGCTAAGATGCACTTTTAGTATTCCATCTTCCGAACATTGTAGTTTCACCACGGCAGACCCATGTTCATAACATCGGACATCACATTAATATGTAGCCCATTGTACTGCAGTCGGATTCTATTATTTTCCATTGAGGTCAAGGAAAAGTGGCATAGGACGTAAATGTTTTCATTATTCGCCAGGAGCCCCTGCTCTCAAACATACACACATTCATACACCGACGGCAGTGTCAACCATGCAAGGTAACAGGCAGCTTGTCGGGAGTAGTTAGGGTTATGGATAGGCGCCTTGCTCAGGGACACCTCGATACTTAGCTAGGGGGAGCCAGGGATCAAACCAGGAACTTTCCGGTTGCTAGACAACCTGCTCTGCCTCCTGAGCCACTGCCGCTGTAAGACAAATGCGTCCTTAAATAGCATGCATGTATTTCTATTTTTGTATTTCTATTTTTTATGTATTTATATATGTGTATTATGTTGTATCATGATGCCTATGTGGAAACCAGGCCAGCGATTGGTTACCTCCGTATGGTGCCACCCGACCACAGCTCCAGATTGTATAAACTTTATTACACAGAGCATGGGAGAAAATAAAGAGAATTACTCATAGAGCCATAAAACAGAGATATAAAACTCACTTTCTCCAGAACCTGCAGCGTTTTCACAACAGCTAGAGCCATGATTATCATCAAATAGAAGGGGTATTATTATTATTATCCTGTGTGTGTGTGTGTGTGTGTGTGTGTGTGTGTGTGTGTGTGTGTGTGTGTGTGTGAGGTATGTGAGTTTGAGCGAGAGTAAAAGTGTCTGTGTGTATGTGTGCAAAAGAGAGAGTGAAATTGTCTGTTTGTGTGTGTGTGTGGGGTGTGAGTGTGTGTGTCACTGACAGACTGAAAGTGTGTGTGTGTGTCTTCTACATATAGAGAAAGTGAAAATGTGTGTGCGTGTGTGTGTTAGAGAGAGAGAGAGAGAGAGAGAGAGAGATAGAGAGAGAGTGTGTGTTTGTGTGTGTCTGTGTGTGTGCATGCAGCTTCTTACTCTTGTGAAACGTCCCTGTAGGGTGTAGTCTCCACCCTCCTGTAGGGTGTAGTCTCCACCCTCCTGTAGGGTGTAGTCTCCACCCTCCTGTAGGGTGTAGTCTCCACCCTCCTGTAGGGTGTAGTCTCCACCCTCCTGGTGTAGTCTCCACACTCCTGTAGGGTGTAGTCTCCACCCTCCTGTAAGGTGTAGTCTCCACCCTCCTGTAGGGTGTAGTCTCCAAAAATATAAAGTTTTTGTAGCTATGGAGCTAAGTTATATGTCTGTACACAAGCTGTACACGTCGTCTGTGCAGTCAGTGATATTAGATATCACACAGATGTCTGCAGATGATTAATATGTTTTGTCTGCTGGAGATGTCAATAGTCCACGGGAGATCAGCAGCCAGTTGTTCACAGGAAGGACATTTAAGGTGAGAAGAGGCCCTGCAGTCACGTCTTTTCCACTTGTGGTCTATAACGCTTAAAGACATATTGGTAGACATGCTTTTGTATGCACTATGTTGGTTCTGCTTTGTATTTTTATGTATTTGTGTTTTTACTATCTTATTATCTGACTATTTATGACTATTATATGACACAGCACTCTGTGTCCCCTGTTTGTGAAAGGTGAATAAACTGACTTACTTAATAACTATTATTTTGTTAATAATTTTGCTGTTGTGATTCCCCTCGTCAGTATTAGACGGAGAGGACAACTGTCTTTTCTAACCATCATTTTGCAATAGTTTTCCTGAGAAAAAAGGCTGAGATTTCATGGAGACAGAGTTGGCTTGAGGCATTTAGGTTTAAACTAGTGACCACAGATTTCTTCACAATGACACACAAACCCTCTGAGACCAGACCGTTTTGGTGGCTGACAAAAATTTATATGCCAGAGAGAAGCAGCATTAGATTGTACACGGACGGAGGTGTTTATGGTGGAGACCAAGATGGTAGTGGACGAGAAACTCCACACTTTCTTTGTACTTCTCATGGTCGTAATCGCTAGAGACCTTGGCGTCCTTTCACACTGAGTGCTTCTGAAGGTGTTTGTGAGATCAATTGGAGTCCAAGATCTTCAAAAGCCCAGTGACCTTCATGATGATGTGTCACCTCCTGATGCAGCTCACAGGACTTGTTTGTGTCATCCAAATAACGTTCATTAAGTCCCTCAACATGCTGACCTACTCTGTGGCACACTAAACACAATCAAGGTA
The DNA here is from genome assembly GCA_026745465.1 of Lota lota. NCBI lineage: Eukaryota > Metazoa > Chordata > Actinopteri > Gadiformes > Lotidae > Lota > Lota lota. Next base: position 1,785,627 of record JACYXH010000462.1, read on the forward strand.
CCCATTGTGTGCTATTGTGTCCTTTATGAAAGATCTCACTGGAGTGTCAAGTGTCTCAGTGTCCGCCATCAGAAATGGTCTCCTATCCTCCCATATCAAACCCCTTCTGCAGATCCCTGAGTTCCTGAGCAATGTCATGAATAAAAAAAAAGCTTTCTGGCTCCTGGGGTCCACCAAAATAAAAAGTCCAAAAATAACTACTCCTGAGTTCAAATCTCGGTTGGCACTGTATGTTTAAGCTTTTAAGCATTAGTAATCCATTTACATTCATTTGAAGTCTCAATCTAGACCCTTTAATGGAAAACCACACTTTTTTCCCACTCCTCTGGCTAGAATTAATAATGAAGTCCACCACAAGATGTTTGAGTTTTGCGTAGTGTTCTCGCCTCCCCCGGAAGCCCTGGGTGGTAACCTCCGGCTCTCTCTGAGGAAGGGCCCCCTATGGAGAGGGGTCTGAATAATCCATGCCTATGAAAACATCCGCCTCCTCCTCCCCCTCCAGCAAATGCAACATGAGACTCCTCTGCAATCTCCTTCGCCCTCGTTTTTGACAACCATGTCCAAAACATGGAAGATAACACTCTTGCCCATAACCAAGGCAAGGGCACTATAACTGGAGTTTATTCATGGGCAGTACGTGTGTGGTAGCCCACTGCTCACACCAGGTTACGATGGTTCCAATGCAGAGAAATAAAAATCCACAGGGATTAACAAATTATATCTCTCCTTCTATCACGACCGGAATCTGCATCTTCTGTAGCTTTAGTATTTAACAAGGTCCTCTCATCCAAGCTCAAATTAATCAATGAACCAGCACAACGTTGTGCATCATCATCATATTATTTCAGACACAGTAGCAGGAGAATGGTTGAACAAAGCCGCCGCTTTTCATTTCTCTCTTGTTTAGGTACTGCTGGTTATGTACTATATGTGTGACCCATAGAGTATGTGAATGATTACAAAAACAGAGAGAAAATAGTTTAGGTTCAGTGAAGGGCAGTGCACATGGAAGAAATTTATGAAATGAATGATATTATAGATTTAATGCCGGCCGACTTATATTGCTGGCATAAAGGCAGTTGAAACAGTAGATGGTTGGCATAATGTCTCAGGTTTCATCAACCCACGAAATGGCAAGTTGTTGTTGCCAATTATAAAGTACCAGAGGGGAAAATAATTACAATGATGGCCAAAGATGTGTTGTCAGTTTTACATAATAACATCTATAATCCTGACCTTCATGTCCTCAAAAGCTAGCACTACAGCTAGTGCTTGACTCCTGGCTACTTGTAATTGGCCTTGTGTAGATGATGCTGTGTTTTGTTCTACCTTCTTCCATTCACACCAAGCCATTCCAGCTCCAACTCTGTTCTGTAGTTAGTGGCCAGCTTGCAAGCTAGCAAGTGACTGAGAGTGCAGCATTTACTCAGATTGAGGAGCTATCCTTGACTGCTGGTTAACCTGCCCTTGTGTTGCTTGGTTGGAAACGTCTTCGCCGTGTAGAACATATGAATGGGTGGATGTGCAGCATAACGAATGTAAAGGGCTCTGTGGGAAAATGCAGTATGAATGCTTTTTTATTCTCTCCACTTCTATACAGGTTGCAGAATACATACATTTGCCATAATTCAGCTTTTTGTTAGGATAATTAATGAAAACAGACAAACAACTACATGGATTAAGGCTGCTTTACAATTCAAATTCATGGTTCATTCAACACCCTGAGAAAAGCAGCATCAACATTTGTTTTATTTACATTTCTACTTGCTGTTGGTGTGTATTTTATTTGTTTAATAATGAAGTTGCAGAATTAGCATACAATACCACCAGATGAGCCCTTTAAAACAATTAAAGCAACATTTCCTTAGAAATAATGAATTATGGTTTGAGGTAGAAAACACCTTTGTATTACACTTTTATTTATATGTTTATAATATACTTTTTACTAACTTCAATCTGATATTCAGACAGAGAAATATACAGGCTTATGTTATTTAGTTCTATAACAAATATAATAATTTCAAATTTAAATAATATGCTGAACAACAAAAATATGCATGCCAATTTTGTATATAATTGTCAATGACAGGAAGCCAAAGAAAAGAGTGATGCATGGTGCATTAAAAGCGTTAATTAATTAACCACAGAACAATGTGCAAACGGATGGACTCTCGTCTGAATGAAGTTCATGACACGCTTCTAATCGGCTCTGCTTTCTTCAAAGCGGAGCATTGTTGAAATGTTCTGGTGGAGGACTAGATGTCCACTAACAGCTCCATCCTGGTTCCCCTGTAGAGACCTCAGACACTGCCTATAGTTCTTCCAGCTTCAGCAGCTCCTTTTCCTCCTCCTGCTCCTCCTCCTCTGTATCCTCTTCCTCATCTTCCTCCTTCTACTCTTCTTCTGCCTCTTCCTCCTCCTCCTCCTCTCCTAGTGATGTGGCTCTCACAGAACCCGATTGCTGTTCACCAAAGTAAAAGCGAGTAGAGTATTTATCTCCAAACATATGTTCTCAATTATAATATTTAAGGAATGTGAATAGTAAAAACATTAATATAATAATAGTTATTATAAATCATAAATGCCGGTATGAGTATTTTTTCTAAATACTGTTTTCCTCTTGATATTGTTAGTTGTCACAGTATGAAGACCACTGAACACATCTTAAATGCATACCACATGTGAATACAGCAAATAAATACATCAAGTGTGCTGTTCGTCCATCTCCTCCTCCCCCACCTCCTCCCCGACCACCTCCTCCTCTTCCACTTCACTCTCTTCCATCTCCTCTTCCTCCACCTAACTCTTCCATCTCCTCCCTTTCCCCCTCCATCTCCTCCACTATTTTCCCTCAATCTCCTTCTCCTACTCCACCACCTCCTCGTGCTGCTCCTAGATGTCTCTTCCTGGTGCAGTTAGCAAGTTATAGATCATCATTGTTGCAACTCCTTGTGAATCCCATTGATTACCTGTCGACTGGGAAGCTGCCTCACCCACCATCTCTCTCTTTCTCTCTCTCTCTCTCTCTCTCTTCACCCTCTCTGTTCTGAGGCGCTTTGTCTCTGTGCTGTTTGTTTGTGAAATGACACCCGGCAACCCTACGTTGCTCCCTGAGCAGAAGGAGAAGTCAGAGTAAGAAGAGTGGGGAGAGGAAGAAAGCAGAACACCAGGTATCCCTCTATCCAGGGACTGCTAGGAGAGCAGTCCCTGGATAGAGGGATGTGCCATGACATGAAATAATAACGCCAATAGGTTAAAGCGCCACTGTATATGAGTAACTACATATGTACAGAATAAAAGCCATGACCCAGGATGTCATGCATTGTCATTCAATCTGATCTGTGCTGACCAACAGTGAGATGATGTAATGTAAAAACGCATACCTGACCTAGGGTGCTTTAACACCAGAGCAGTTTGGTCCATTTTATTCAAATCCTGGAGCTGTTTTTCTCTATACTACTGTTAGTTTGGGGTGGTGTGAACGCTCATTCAAACTCCGGTGTGGACCAAACAAGCAAACTCCACTTAAAAACTGAGACCTTGGTTGGCTTCCAAGTGCGCTTCTGGATCGGTTTGCCTTAGGTGTTAACGTCATCCCACCGAGTATAAGGAGCAAAAAAACTTTGCATTGTGGGTTGAATGTACACTTATGCTGGAAACTGGAAATAACAATATTCTGACAGGTATACCTGAACTTTTCCTAGATTAAAATGAGTCGCGGCAAGAGGTGGTGCAATCAGGAGGTGAAAGCCCTCATCAACATATGGTTGGACAACTATATAAAGCAAAAATCAGAGTTTACCGAACTAACGTTGTGTAAGTGCCCTAAAAATGAGTAAAGTGGCTTAAAGACAGCTGCTACTTGCTTCATATTTTTCTTTTTTGTTGCGCCTCCTGTCGACAACGTCACTGTCGTGCCAAAGAGCTAATGCTCTCAGCTAATTGCCAGAGCGGCCGATTAGTGTGCAATGTTAAAAAATCTTGTGACACTTTCATTTTACAAGAGCGCCTGGAGGAAGATGCTAACAATTTGAGCAGGACAATCAGGTGCAACCTAAGCTGTGATTGGGCAGATTGGTTGAATGGCGGAACGGTAAGCTCAATGGACCAAAGGCTGGCTGCTAACACAAATCTGTTGGCAAACGGATGAGAGGGAGCTAGAGCGTTCAAAGCAATGCAATGGGTCAGACTATGGGACTAAAGTGATTCACCCAGAACTGAAACATCCGTCACATTGCAGTACAACCCTTTTTTAGCAACAATCAGAATTCATTTTATATCTGCGTGATACCACTATTTATATAAATACTGCACAGTGAAGGAACCACTTCAAGATATATATTAATTAATAAATATCCAGTCCTTCCTTGATGGTACAAATTACATTCTGCACTGTAGTTCAAGTTGATGAACATTTTGTTTCGATTTTTTCTAAACAAGATTTTACACAATGTATTTTCTAGTTCTTACAGTGGTGTAACTTTTAATCTTGTGTGACCCTAAGGTACCGAGGAATTGAGTGCTTTGCTATTAGTTAGCTCTAAAATATTAGATGAGTCCCTCTAACTTTAGAGGAATCCATTTTCTTTGCGTAATTAATTTTAATGGCACGCCGGTGTGACATTATGACTGTACTTAAGAAGCCGGCGCTACATTTAAAGTGCTTCTCCATTAAGAAGTTGCCAGGAGACTCTCGTTTTACAGCATCGGACGGCTGGAGGGCCCTGGAAGTTGTGTGAGGTGAATTGATTTGTGTGAGAGAGAGAGAGAGAGAGAGAGAGAGAGAGAGAGAGAGAGAGAGAGAGAGAGAGAGAGAGAGAGAGAGAGAGAGAGAGAGCCCTGCTCTGAGGGTACCCTGTAGCGAGATAGTCTGTTCGCTCCAAAATGGCTGTCTTTGGAACTCTTGTGCAGTGATCAATATACAACTAACTTCAGGCCACACTCACATTCACCAAGAGAAAGATGCATGAGAAAGACATCAGTGTAAGCCAAGTTAAAAACTACAAATCTAGAATGAAAATCTAGAAAATAGATCAAATACATTCATGTTGTTGTTTTGTTTATATGTGTAATGTTGCATTTTACAAAACTAAATAATTCATGTAGATTCTAATCTATTATATTGATTATATTATATTCTATTATATTATATCCTACTGATTGTATTCTATTGAAAACTATTTCAGTTGTTAAAGGATAACTTCGGGATTTTACATTGATGTCCCCATGAGTCACTTAGACCCAAAAGGATGGGAAAAAAGGTCCAGGATGAAAAATCCCAATGTTTTTTTTAAGGAAGAAGGTCTTTGAATCTATTTGAAAATAATAACAAACAAACACAAAAAAAGTCCACGAGTTGAATTTGTTGTCAATTTTTTTGTACAACTGAGCAGGAAGGACTGAAAAAAAGGGTTTTTAAATCCCTCAAAAATTAAAAATAACCTGCTATAAGACTGATATTCTCATTCAGTATATCAGTCTGGATAAGACTGATCAGAATATCAGTGTGGATAAGAAAATAGCGACACTTTATTTTGTTGCCCATTGTACTTATAAGAGCAGAGGTCCTAGTTTTTGTCCAAAGTAGGTGATGATAGTGTTTTGCCAGAGCCAAAAGGTTCTGGGTTCGATCCCCAATGTCTTCAGTCCACCTGTAGGCGTCCTTGATCACGATGCCTCACTCCTACCTGCTCCTTAATGACATGTATCTGAATTCACTGTAGGTCACTATTTACAAAAGGGTATGATCAAACAAACAAGTGCATTTGATTCACCTTGAATACCTTTGTGTACGTATTCCTTTAGCGTTTCATTTGAAGCTCTGGTCGGATTTACAAGTGTTCAATTATCAAACATAAAAATTAATTAAACAGCAATTTCATTTTTCATTTGATGAAGCAGAGGTCTGTGGAACAGGATAACTGCTGTACTCTGCTCACAAGCAGAACACGTTTCATGTTTCATTGATTCAGGTAAAAGGTGTTAAGCCACTGGCATACTTTCAGAAATGACTTCAGCAAAGCATTCGCTGAAAATAAGAACTGGAAGGTTTTTTTTTGTTCTTTTTCTAGACTTATTTCAAAGCTTTGAAATACGTTTTCCCAAATCACTTCTATATATGGGACACGCATTAGTCTGCCCATTATGTGTGTTTGTGTGTGTGTGTATGTGTGGCTGTTATGTTCAGTTTAGCACACACTCTGTTTTGGTCTATCCCTGTATTTTAAGATGTCCCTATTAAGCTCTAACAACTACTAACGTCTTCTTCGTGAGTCCTGTAGCATCTGAGCACTCTGTCCACTTGTTTTTTTCTTTCCCTGTATCCATTCTAATTTATGATTATTTTGTTTTGATTGTTCACAGTCTCATTTATATATGCTTTGGATCAAATGTGAATGTATATGTGTGTGTGTGTGTGTGTGTGTGTGTGTGTGCGTGTGTGTGTGCTCTCTCCTCAGTGGCTCCAGACGTGGTGGACAGCACCCTGAGGCATGTCCCCCAACCAGACAGTGAGCGCCCTGGCCTGGACAGCAGCGGTACCAGCACCCATGGGAGACGGAGCGTGCCCGTCGCGGCTCTCATATTGACTTGTCTACACATCCTGCTGGTGTTCTAACAGACATCCTAAGTTCGAAACATGACAAAACCTCCTGCTGAATGACTCGACACGCCCACATGAAACAAGGACCAATCACAGTGAATCCCCAGGATGCATTGCAACACCAAGGGGCACAACAGGGCAGGGGGATAGAACTTAAGTTGCAACAGAAGAAACACCAACACGATGGGAGCATCTCCATGAACAATGCTGTCGAGTGCTGGCGTTGATGCCTTTAAACCAGTTGAAGTCATGGCCCACAGTCGACCAGCAAGCACAGGGCGATAGAAAATGCATATTTTATATAAGACTATTAATTTAACTGTATTTCAAGTTATATGATAAGATGACTATATAAATACATCAGAAATTAATATCATTGAGATGACAGAAGCGTACTTTTCAACTCACACCATTATTTTTTACATAAAGCTGTTCAACTGTAGAACTAAAGTGCATTTGTACTAACGTACAATACAGACAATACCATGGTTAACCACAGCCTCTTTTTGTTTGCCGAAATCATCCCATTTACCTGCCCTTCCTGACCTGTTGAATTTGAATTGAATTTGAATCTCTTCAAAAGAAAAACATGGAATTTATATGCAACGTAAAAGTACAAAAATATCTATACTATTGCGAGTCTGTATAAAGGATTAACTGCGTTTTTCTTTTTCTTTCTTTTTCCAGGCCGTTCTCGGCTCAGATAGCGGCGCAGCTCTTCACAATAATTAAATGGCTACATTTGAATGGGGAAATTGGGCCAAGAGACACCAGACACCAGCAGAGAGAGAGAGAGAGAGAGAGAGAGAGAGAGAGAGAGAGAGAGAGAGAGAGAGAGAGAGAGAGAGAGAGAGAGAGAGAGAGAGAGAGAGAGAGAGAGAGAGAGAGAGAGAGAGAGAGAGAGCGAGGAAGAGGGGATGGAGAGGATTGAGGAGGGAGACAAAGAGTGAGAGGAGAGAGTGGAGGAGGAGCAGAAGTCAAGGGAGAAACCTCATCTTCTTCTTACTCCTTTAGAAATACGTCAATTTCCCCAGGAGTCCATTATCCTGCTCCTCCTCTTCCCCGTGGGTCTGGGTGTCAGGTGATAGCGATGGCTCCCCCCCCCCCTCCCTTCCCTCGCCACCATTCCAATCACTGCCCAACACACCTCACGGGCACGCCACTCAGACACTGCAGGGGGAGGGGGGGGGGGGGGGGGAAGAGAGAGCGAGAGAGAGAGAGAGCAGAGAGCAGAGAGAGAGGAAGAAGGAGACAGAGATGAAGAGAGGGGGGAACAAGGGATATAGCTGGAGCTAGGGAGAGAGAGGGAGAATACAGAGCAAGAGCAGGGGACAGTGAAAAATGGAGAAAGAGATATTTGTTTTCTGTCGTTCACCAAGGTTGTTTTTCAGAGGAGTTTTGGTTGTAAACGCAGCCAGAGTTTAGAGGCTCAACAGTGAAGAGAATAAACCCTAGGGCGGTGGTGGTGGTGGTGTTAAGACTTTTGCTCTCTGGTGAGTTGGTTCAACCCTCACCACCTCATGCCCCCCACCTCCCCACTGTACCCCTATTTTACCTCTAGGCATCCCATTGATTAGTCATTACAAGCAATATAATAATCTACCCATTAGTGACATCACAAGTGAGAGTGTCCACCCAGTTGTATGTTGGATAGATCAGCCCTACCAGTTGGACCAGTCCACAGGCTGGTCTATCTATTCATCAAACATCTGGGTGGACACTCCCACTTGTGATGTCATTAATGGATCAATTTTGACATGGCTTGTAACGGCTAATAAACATCACACCTGGTGGTAAAATAGAGACCCTTTAACGTTAATCAGGGTTAACGAGTTATTACACCACAGGGCAAAATAATCAAAATCACTAAACAACAAAGAAAGACACACAGAAAGGAGATGTGTTCACCGACATTAATCTTTGCAGGTTTTTCACTCAATAATCTGTACAAGCGCATGTGATAAACTGTAAACTATGTCAGTAAACTGTTTTAAGAGAAGATACATGTGATTGTGGAACATTTGTGATACTAATTCCATTTCCATATTTTGTTCTTTAGACATTTTAAAGCAAACCCAGGGAGTAATGGCATTAGTACATAATCTGTTTATAATATTAAATGTATCACATATAGTGTAGTATATATTATATACTATAGTATATTATAGTATACATTACATAATACACAGTATGCTTTATACTATTATACACCCACATATTTTATCATCTGCATAGGTTCTTTGAGGATTGGATCTGCTTGTTTAGCTGAAGGCATTTCGACCTCAATTTCATGGTTTATAAAGGGCAGCTTTCAACTTTGAAATGTTCTGAAAAGTTTGAGTGAATGCAACAACCTTGCTATCAATGTACAGACATATTCCTTTCATATATTTATAAATCAGACAGAACCCGACCTTCATTGAGTCCTTTCACCAAACCTCTGTGTAGTAGTAATAGTAGTGATTAGCTAGCCAATGCTCGTAAAAGTAGGTACAATCAGCAAAATGGTTGGCGAAAAGATGGATCAGTCTGAGGAACCCACTAGGCGATTAGGAATACTTGACCCAACCTTGTCTGAGAGTCCACAGGCTTCGAGAGCAATCTTCCTGGTCACTTGGGTAGTCAGACTGAACCACAGGGAGGAGGAGGAGAAGGAAAAGGAGGAGGAGGGAAACCCAGATAAAAAACTGGGTTTTGTTGAGAACAAAGACTGAAAGGGCTGCTACAGATACTTCAGGTTTATGTAACCGAGGTAGGACAGTTTATGTTGATGATCATGGCATGAAGTCAAAAGTGTTGATGCAGTAGTGAACTTCATCGCTGAAGGTGACTTAACTTGCGGTAACAAACATGCTGCCTAGGTGATGCATTTTGGGGAGGTGGATCTTTAAGAATTGTATGCCTAACGATTTGAACCCATTTTTAACAAGATGTCACTATAAGTGGAAAAGAGGTGCAAGTTGTGATTACTCAACTGGGTATTATTACTCCCTTTATGAAATAGGAGCCTCAAAAATGACATGTTTGATTCCAGTATGTTTATAAACAAGCCCTTTCTCCACAAAAAAATATAGATATGGATTAGTAAAAGAATTGAAAATCCACAGGAAATGACATAAAAGTGATGAAAACCAGAAACACCGTTCTCCATTTCCTGCCTAAAGTGGAGACCATATCAGGATACAGCTGTTCTCAACAGAAAGAGGAAAAAAGGGTTGGGTTATTGGACTGTGATGATGTGTCTGTGTTGGACCTGCTGAGCGAAGTGCAGTTTGAATGAAGGTGTCACGACCTTTACCCATAGGAACTGAGTCTCATCCAGACAGCTGACCCTGGTCCACAAGTTTATGTATCTTGGAGCTCCTGCTGTGGACAGTGGATTGGAAAGGGCTAAACAATGAATAATGTAATATTCATATGTATCAACATACTGAATTGTGATTGGATGCATTATACTGTGCTATGATTGGTTAAGACCACCCAGGTCGTGAGGGCAGTCGCAAAGGATCATGGCCAGGAGCACATGGACATCCAAGTCACAGCTAGCTAATAAAGAGCTACGTTTCTAAATATCCTGTCGTCCTGCATTTTACTATTTGTATAAAGTATACAAAACATGACATGGTGTCAGAGTAAAAGGACTGAAAGATGGATTTTGGAGTTCCTTCACCTCGAATGGATTGGGGGTCTACGAATTTACCCGATGCATGGGTAAAGAGAACGGGGTGGACTAAACACAGACACAGCACAACATACACCATGCTTACCTGCCACACCACAAGACCTGTTGACTGACACAGTGGCATGCCCAGCTTCATATCGCACAAGGTCAGGAAGAGAGGTCAAGCCTAGAGCTGTCCTAGACCTGTGAAATGTAAAAGGGTGTAGGCGGATCGCTGCCCTAAAAGAGTTCCAGACTGTAAACTTGTTATTGAAAGTTAACTTGAAATGCTTGATATGGTATTTGTCTGTTATGTTGATGCAGTTGGTGCAGTTTAAATGATTACTTACCTCGAGTTCAAACTACAGAGCATATATTCAAAAACACTTTGTTGTTCTACATATTGTTTTTTTTAAAACAAGGGAGATGTAATATTCATATGTATCAACATACTGAATTGTGATTGGATGCATTATACTGTGCTATGATTGGTTAAGACCACCCAGGTCGTGAGGGCAGTCGCAAAGGATCATGGCCAGGAGCACATGGACATCCAAGTCACAGCTAGCTAATAAAGAGCTACGTTTCTAAATATCCTGTCGTCCTGCATTTTACTATTTGTATAAAGTATACAAAACAAGACAAATAATCTTGCCTGACCTTACAAAAACCGACGGACAAAATACTGTATGTTGTGATTTTTCAAGATGTGTTGGTTCTGGCATTTTCGATTGTGTTGTACAAAACACAAAAATCTCTTTTCTCAAACGAGTGCACTTCAATTCAAGCTTTTTTTTTCCTACAATACTGGTGCAATATGTAACCCATGTTGTTTTTCTTGAATAAAAATAGAAGATACGATAAAATGTCGTCCTTGATGGTAAATGAGTGCACTATTTCGGCTGTTTGGATAGCGTCGTAAAAGCCTTTAGAATGTGCGCGTGTCCTTTGCTAGCTGAGCTCAACGGTTGCGATGGCAAGGTGGTTGTTGTGTCTTTTTTATCTCTATGGACGAGATAGAAGCACCCGGAGGGATCTCTGCTAGAGGCCAGTTGCTGAGCACTGCAAGCGAACGCTGGAATTAATTTCATATTCCCAGTGAGGCTTCTGCCTATCACACAAAACGATAACCACGACCTTGACAACCGCTAGCACACACCAGCACCACCAAATACGGTGAGCAACGCACAGCAATAAAAGGGTAACCATAGAGTTTACATTGTGGCCACAACACACAGAGTGTGTACGTCAAAAGATTCACACAACATATTTTTCTTTCAGCTTAGGCCTTTTAAAGGTTCCACTCCTTACCTTAGAAATAGTCCTACAGACGACCAACGGTTAGAGAATAGTCTTTTGGTGTCTCATCTACCGAACTTGGTCCGGATAAAGTTTAGGCAGCTTAGCATTCCAACAGCTGACCAACTAAATAAATAACTGTAGGCCTACGCTGTTGATCCATTCAGTCTCCCCATTGTAAATAGTGTACACACACACCACTTTTGACACTGGAGGGCATATATATACTGCTCAAATAAATAAAGGGAACACTTAAACAACACAATGTAACTCCAAGTGTTCCCTTTATTTTTTGAGCAGTATATATATATATATACATATATATTTATATGCATTTTCTGCTGCAGCACATATATACAGTATATATATATATATATATATATATATATATATATATATATGCTGCAGCAGAAAATGCTTCTGTCGCTCTTGTTATTTTTTAAGGGCAGTCGGGGAGTTAAAAAAGACTGTTGGATGTTGTCTCCTCTCCTCATCCACCCCCCTGCCCCCAGATCAGCTGATAACACCACAGAACAGGAGCTCCAGTGAACCCTCTGACTCCATCTCTATATCACCACACCTCATCTCTCTCCTTCGCTCCCATCTTCTCCTCCATTCATCCCTCCTGCACTCCCCCGTTGTCTCTCCTCCTCTTCCCCACTCTTCTTATTTCTTCTTTTTATGTCGCTGTCCCTTTTTTTCTTCCTCTCTCTCCCCATCACATTCTCTATGGGTCTATCTATCTATCTCTCTCTCTCTGTATTTCTTTACCCAAATGCGATACATCACCAAACCCAAAGCAACTCCTTGGTTCTGTGTTTAATTGTTTGTCTGTGTGAATCCTATCGCAGCCAGCAGCTCTTGGTTTGGTTGGAGGAAGTGTGGCCGCTGCCAATGCTCCATCCAATTCACCACAACTTGGAATTCAGATCAGACGATGGTAGTTTTGAAAGTTATTGCAGAACGTGAGGTTCAGTGCTAAGCTCGGATCCGTCCATCCACAAGTTTCCATCATAGGACGCATTAAGTCTCTGATTATTTAGTTATTGAACTCTGTCCATCTGTCTATCTGTCTGTCTATCTGTCTGTCTGTCTATCTGTCTGTCTATCTCTCACTCTATCTATCTATATCGAGAGAGAGAGAGAGAGAGAGACAGAGACAGAGACAGAGAGACAGAGACACAGAGTTAAGTCCTCAGCTCTCTATATGTCTTCCTCAGTCAGGTCATATCTAGGCCCAGCCAGGCCCAGCCGGACGGTCCTGGTCTGGGACCAGGCGGTGGCTGAGGGGAGAGTGAGCGGTTACTCTGTTGTCTGCGACACATGCTAAGTGAGGTGCTGAGCGGCGCTGAGGTGCAGCGGGGTTGCCAGGGAGAGAGCTCCGGACCTCGGAGGGCTGTCAGCGGAGAGCGCTAGCAGGGACGTTCTGCTGGGATTCTCCCTATTTATGCAGAGCCCCAAGAGAACCAGGGGGAGAGGAGGGGAGACACAGGGAAGCAGAGGGTCGAAACAGAGAGACAAGAGAGAGAGAGAGAGCGAGAGAGAGAGAGCAGAGAGCAGAGAGAGGGAGGAAGAAGGAGAGAGAGAAGTAGAGAGAGAAGGAGAGAAAGAGAGGGAAGAAGGGGGAGAGAGAAGTAGAGAGAGAGAAGGAGAGAAAGAGAGGAAGAAGGGGAGAGAGAGAGAAAGGGAGTTGTCTTGATTTATTGGAAAAGCTGCCCAGTCCTCTGGGCGGACAGGATTGACTGCTGTAAATATTAAATAAATGTATGTTGCTGCTCTTCAGCTGTGAATAATGGCAGCCAAGCGAGTCTAGGGTAGCTGGTGTTAGCTTTAGGCAGAGGATGAAAATGTAATTGTCACAACTCATTTAAGAACGGCTATCAGACGTTAATAAGCAGAGACAGCCCAGAGATGGAGAATCAGAGGTGTTGAGCGAGGATTATTGTAAAAGCAGCTCTTATTCAGGTAATTTCTGATGGACATTGAGTGCTTGCACATGAGCCTTTAGGCAGGAACATCACGTAGCACTTTCATAACAGAATTCATCTCCTGTATTGGTAAACAGGCGTTTAGTGTAAGACACCAGTGAGTCTGTCTCTTAACAGACGCCGAACAGTGAAACAAACATGGATAGAGTGTTGGAGTGTATCACACAAGGTTTAGGGAAGGTCGCACATAAAGTGGATCTGCTCCCTGGGTGGAAAGGACGGTTTAGATTCTTTTTAAAGCTCTGCACGTTCATTCATTAGCTACTTTTGGGGTTCTGTCCATTTAATTGGCAAGCTCTTAAGGGAGTGCAAATTGAAAAGCGAGATTTAATTTCATAAGACTATTTCCAAAGGGATTCCTCTGTCTCACATGCCCTCAGCCTATTACTTGTCTTGGATAAAGCAATTACAACGCAGCGCTGGTAAGGATGTGGCTTTGCTGAGTGTGTTAGCAGCCTGCTCTGATCCGATGCAACGCTGTACACCCTCCTGCTTCCACGGATCAGACTTTGAAGTGTTTTATCGCTTGGGAAGGTCGCTGAAAAGTGATCAGTATTCACAGCAGATGTACTTTTAATTTCTAGTCTGTATTGCTGTTAACACTGGAATACATTAAAGAGACAAAGAAGGGACACACAAGACCCACCCACGCACACACACCACACACACGCAAACACACACACACACACACACACACACATGTTTAAGGAAATGGAAACAATTATTATGTATTTATTGTGTACTGATTACCTGTAAACAAAAGAGACACTTTTTTGTCTACGTCATCAACCAACATTAAGCTCCCAATTTCAAATGTGACACCTTTTGATTAAAAAAGTTATATATTTCTTACATGCTTCACACTTGATATTCTCATCATAGTACGTCCTTGTGCTGTATAACTAATGGTATGCAGTCAACCTCATCTGTGCTCGGGATCATCAGCATCATAATATAGAACAATAGAACAAAGAAGCTTATTTCTGGTTATTGCAGAATATCCCAAAGTTTCACCAGTCACACACACACACACACACACGCACACACACACACATACTCACACACATATGTATGCACACACACACACACACACATACACACACATACACACACAGACACGCACATGCACACACACATACGCACACACGTACGTATGCACACACACACACACACATACACATACACACACAAACACACACACCAGTTGCTAACAGGCTGTCACATAAACCCATGTCAGCTGAAAGCATTCTGTTACTCTGCAGAGGATCTGTTGAAAGAACAAACTCACGCATACACTCACTCACACACACAATAACACAGACCTACTCAGGGTGAGCTGACAGCCAAGAGAGAGTTGTTACTGCGCCAATAACATTTGCACGGTGCACGTAAAGCACACGACAACCTCAACACAATGCAGACGAGAGACACCCATATAAATATCTTGTTTAAAGGAGAGGTGCGCATGGGGTTTAGTGGTTATGTGGGCAGAATATATTGAATATTTCCTGTTTAGCCAAAAAAAAAAAGCCTCAATATATATTTTGGGATGTGTTCTTGCTGTGTGATGAGCGTCCGCGCCAGAGGAGGCTAATTTAGAGAGACCATGGCGATGGCTTCCCGCCTCTTCTTTCTGATATATTTCTGCAGATAGCTGACTGACATTTATGGCTCTCGTGAGTCAGCAGATCTTTGTGAATTCATCAAGGGGATAAGAGAGAGAGAGAGAGAGAGAGAGAGAGAGAGAGAGAGAGAGAGAGAGAGAGAGAGAGAGAGAGAGAGAGAGAGAGCGAGAGAGAGAGAGAGAGAGAGAGAGAGAGAGAGAGAGAGAGAGAGAGTTTGAATTGCCTAATTAAGTCAGATGACAGTTTTTGTCGTATGCAAACGAGGCCTCACATGCAGCAACCCCGCCCACAGAGCAACTATCATTTACTGATCACGGCAACATTTTTATTATTACTTTATTTTTAGTTCTGCTGCAGCTGGATTTGATCAAATGAATCAAACCTGTAAAATAACTTAACAATAATAGCACATAGACTAGTGGTCAGAGTGTCCAACTGGAAGGTTAGGGTTAGGGTTAGGGTTTGAATCCTAAGTCCACAGCCTACCTGTAGGCCTCCTTCAGCAAGATGCCCTACCTGCTCCTTAATTAAATGTGCAAAACTGTTTTTAAATGTTACAATGGATACAATAATCTTCTAAAGTGTAATTGGATATAAATATGATGCTGATGATTATTATTTATGATTATTATTATTCATCTCGCTTGGATTCACTGGTGAAAACGAATGAGTTCTGCGGATGAGTGTCGGAGAGGAGGAGGAGGAAGAGGAGGAGGAGGAGGACTTAGTGTAGGTCCAACTGTACTTTGTGTTCTGATGTCGTTAGGTACCTGTCGTTGGATGTAAAGCTGTTGTAATATCCCATGCTTACTTAGCCTAATGCTTACTGTGTCCCAACTAAAACGGTTTATTTAGACCAGTGGTTCACAACCACTGGTCTAAATAAAATTAGGAACGTTGTGTCGCTTGTATCCAAAGTGACTTTGAGTGACTTTCATATAGATGTTATTAAAGGTGCTGTAGGCAAGATTTAAGAGCTATAATTTGAGTGTAATTTGTTATAAATGGCATAGCCATCTCTCAGCCATTAGTGAATGAAATCCAATGTGAGAATTTCTGTTTTTGAGTTGATGGCCCTCGTTCAGCCCTCTGTAGGAGACCATTTCGATTTCAGACCCCTTCCAGCTTATTTCTGACCTATAAGGGCATCTCTTCCCTAATTGGATCTGGGAATCCACCTTGCCTGCAAATCACAGGTGCATGAATGCAGCTCTCCTCAATGGCAGAGAAACGTAGGGAGGGAGAAGAGAGGGAGGGGATGTTTGTTTGGGTTGTTAAGTTTCAAGATCTTGCGCTCATCTGGGCTCTCTCTCAGGTAGGGGTTAGGGCACCTTACTCAGGGATGCCTACAAGTTAGACTGCAGACTCGAGTGAACCAACCCAGAACAAAAGCAAATCATTCAGACTAGTTGATGACACAGCTCAGCACCTCAGGGAAGGTACATGGAGATGAATTGATGGAGTTCCAACAAGGACAAATGTGTAAGTGTGTCTCTTCATTCAAATGATGCAACTATTTCAATTTTTTATTCACTTTACATTTATATACCACAAAACAGTTTTTCAGTCAGAACAACCTCCCCGAACCCACAGTAAATTAGTATTGCAATGTGTTGGTATTGCTAATTTAAAATACATAATTAGACAAAATAGAATGTAACACATAAAACATAACAACCAACCATAATTATACTGGTGCATGATCTACTTTCAAAGTAGAAAACTTTTACTGTTTTCTCCTCATCCTTTCTCGTATGTTTCATCCCGTCCTAAGTTACATGACCGGATAGATAGCACTTTAATATATTTTCCACTTCCTTATTCTGCTCAGGGTTCTGGGGGTCAGGGGTGGGGAGATGAGGTCACCCCTATCTATAATGTATGTCTGAAAATATAAAATAGAGCATAAATAATAGGACATAATGTCGCGTTTTGAATTTGCTGGCCAGCATTCAAGGCTGCAGGGGAGACTCTGGTCTGGTCTGGTCTGCTTCGGTTTAAACCGAATCAAACATTCAGACCTGAGGGTTTTAATGTGAATCCAAAACCTAGAATGTTAAATAAATGGATTAAAAACGGTCTAAAATGTCAATGTTTGGGAAGGAGAATAGATTTTGGTCATCATTAGAAACTACCAATGGAACAAACAGGGAGAGTATAATAGGAGGTTGCGACGGCCGTTTGAATACAAATGAGCTTAATGTAGGCTAAAATGATTTATTAATATTCTACAGGGTCTGGGCGTTTTTTTAGCATTATTCATTTCTAGAACTGTTCCATTTCCTGGCTAGCCCCCCTGGGCAGCTCTGCTTGGGGGGCCACGTGTGAGTCCAGTCTAGTACTAATGCTGTGAAGCTTGGTGTTATTTCAGGTTGACACAATATATTCACCTATTACATTTTTTTATAATCATCTATTTACAATGTTTGTGATACTCACAAACATATATGACTAAATAAATGGGCTCTCTTTTCAACAAGCTATTGAGTTTAGGAAGCAAAAACCAAAGAATAGGCGAATATCGAACATCGAACCAAAAGGGCCGCAGCCTATGAGGATGAATGCAGCGCTGCTCCTTTGTTTAGGATTGTGAGGGTTTGGACGTCTTCCTAAATAATGATTTAGAGGTTTGTTAGGCATGAGGACGGCTTGGATGCCTTTCAATAGGTTACTGAAAGTATACTTAAAGTATTAGAGGAAAGTGAAGTATAGGACATCCGTGAAAATAGATGTCAAGCTAGGCCTGTGAGTGTAAGGGATTTGTAAGTAGTATGGCTTAAATGGATTTTAGAAAGCGGGGGTTGGCGTGTGTTTAGAGTGTTGCTCTAGCATTGGGAGCAGGCTGGCTGGGATATTTACTGAACACATTACCTAAATTAGATATAAACAACTTGAATCAGTAAATAGTCAAACATGAAAACACATATCATTTTATATGTTTGGCTTGTGTATAAGTAGGCTATCATTTTTAATGATAAAATACTGCCTTAGAACTCTTATCGTTTAAGTAGTCATATCTTTTGACAACATTGGACTGTCATTACGATGAATATCTGTCATGTAATTAGCTCAGAAAGCACTGTGTCTTATGAACACTAAACTGAAGTGTGGATGTGAAGAATTTGTGAATGAATGTTAGTTCTCTACAGACATCCACCTCCTCTAGGCATTTATTCTCCTTCGTATAATTGTATTTGACCCCACCCCTGATTGTATTTGGCTCTTCAGCGAGTATTATTGGATCACATATCTAGTGTGGACTGCTGTTCAGTTTCTGACGAACATAACGGTAACTTCCTCTCCTTCACTTTTGGATCCGTTTTTTATCCCCACACTAATCAGCATTATGCAGAGAACAGTGGACTGTGATAAAAGGGGTATTTTAAAAATCAACCTGGGTTATAAAACAGCTTTAAATAACCAATTAGAATTCTTAGCTCAACCGCTAAGAGAGCTACCAGCGTTTATTTTGAATATACGCTCCTGTGAAGTGATATTATATTATTGTCATAAAATATAGTATTTTTTTTTCCGGGAATAATGATGCCACCTTCATCTAAATCAGACCTGGGCATTGTGTGGTCCACGGGCCACATGTGGCCCGCCGGCCGGTTCTGAGTGGCCCGCGAGTTCAAAATATTAGTAGTTAGTAAAACAAATAATTTAAATTAATAATAAATAGTTGTTAGTAAACCAATACCCTGGGCTCTCGTCTGGTCCTTCCCTTGCCGCCGCCACAATATTCTTTTTAATTTATTATATTTTTTAACTGCTTTTAAGCAGTTAAATATCCGAAAACACGTGAGAAGAGCTTTTATTGTGAAAACTGCTTGCGTGATCGCGATTAGGAGCATGTGGTTGTTTAGCATGTGTCATTCAGCTTGAATAAACGCATCATCAAAGCATAATAAATTGGAGCAGGTAGCTAGTTAAAATTAGCTGTACAAAGAGAAAGATGGACACCGAGTGTCGGGTGTTCAATACAATATGGACTTCAAAGTTGTTGTTGTTTTTTACAGAAATCGCTGGTAAAGCTGTGTGTTTAGTTTGCAATGAACGTATAGCTAGCTACCTTACGTATGTAAGGATTTCAACCTCAACCAAACCAGCTGAAAAGCTGCGTGGAAAAATTTGCCCACTTCGCTTTGGCATTCGACGAGAGCTGTGATGTCCCAGCCCAGCTACTGATCTTCATGAGAGGGTTAACGATAGACGTTGTTATTACTGAAGAACTGGCCTCAATGCAGTCAATGAAAGGGACTACGACAGGCGGCGATTTATTTGGAGAGGTAACTGATTGCATGGAAAGGTTGGGGCTGAACTGGGAAAACGTGTTGGGTGTTACAACCGATGGTTGTCCTAATTTGACGGGGGAAATTTTAAGTGTTGAAGAGGATGCAGGATAAAGTGACTGAAATCAACCCAGAGCAGAAACTGGTATTTTTACATTGCATTATTCACCAGGAGGTGCTATGTAAGTCAGTCCTGAAAATTAACCATGTGGTTGATATTGTCACTAAAATAGTAAACTTTATTGTCAGAAGAAAGGAAAGGATGTCCCTGAACTAACTAATGCGGACTGGCTTGCTGATTTGGCCTTTGCTGTTGATGTGACTGCTCTCATGAATGAACTGAATACAACATTACAAGGCAAGGGCCTCTTTGTACATGAGATGTACAGCCTAGTTAAGGCCTTCATGCAGAAGCTGCTGCTTCTATCTCACCAAATGGAGAGCAACACACTCACCCACCTTCCCACACTGAAAGAGAGGACTCTATCAGCTGATCACTGCAAGCTATATAAATCCATGTTGCAGGCCTTGCATGGTGAGTTTGCAAGGCGTTTTGAAGATTTCAAAGCAGTGGAAAGTGTCATGCTCCTGATCTCCTCTCCTTTCACTTGTGATGTGGACAAAGCTCCAAGTCATGTCCAACTGGAACTCATTAACCTGCAGTCTGATGTCCTGCTCGCAAACCACTTCAAATCGGTGCCTTTACCAGCATTCTACTCGTCTCTCAAAGAGAAGAACTTTCCACAGATAAGGAATCAAGCTCAGAGAATGCTGGTTCTCTTTGGATCAACATACATTTGTGAACAGACTTTCTCATTGAGGAAATATAACAAGTCCAGATACAGATCCTCTCTCAGTGATGAACACCTGTCAGCTGTGCTGCGCATAGCCACACCAGGAATTACACTTGACTTCAGAGTGCTTGTTCAAGCCCATCAGAGACTTAGCTCCTCCCACTGAGTATGTTTTTTATGGGTGGGTTGTAATGGTTACATTATCAAATGTGGATGTTTGGATGCAGTACACCTGTTCATGTTCAGTGCATTTGGTACAGATACAGATAAGTAAAAAAAAAAATCTATACTTATTTGTAAACCAACTGTACAATCTGTATTTCTGTTGTGTACACGGTGAATTAAATATAATGATTTTATTCACATATATTTGTAGTGACTTTTAATTACAAATGCTTAATAAGAGTTACAGCAATATCTTTTCTATAATCCAATCTAATGGTTATGACATGACAGAATTTCCTTGGCCCTCAAAGGCATTCGTAATTTCTTATGTGGCCCCCAATGAAAAATAATTGCCCACCCCTGATCTAAATGAATACACCGAATGGCCGTTACTTCAAAATAAAGGTATTTCTTTACAAGGTCTTTATTAGGATAATCTATATCCTATAACCTATAATTTCTTATATAATCTATAAGAAATATATAGGGAATCTAAATGTTTATCTTTTTTTAATCCAAACTTGTTTAATTGAGAAAATGTGAGAAATGTGAGAAATGTGTCTTAAACGGTAAAAGCGCTTTGCGTGTGTTTGTCTGCGCTTATTTGTTTTATTGAATTAAAACAGCATCGCCATAAGAAGCAGTAAGGGAAATCAAACAAACCAGATCTCAAAGGTTCTATTTTTTTTATAAAATCTTTTATTTTCTTGTCTCTTTATTCTCTGTGTACAAGAATGAGTAACAAAAGCCAAATGAGCAATCCATTGAAGTCTTTTAAAAAACAGTAAGGCATGTCTGCTTGAACTGTCGCCTCTACTTCTGTCAAGCTAAGCAGAGAGCGTTCCCACAGCAACACTTCCAAACACGCCGCGGGTTCGGTCGCATTCGGCGTCACAACAGAGCTACACAGAGCGAGGGAGAAAGCAAACAATCACAATTGATCAAAAAAAATATTTGCATGACACTTTTCCTTCTGTCAGCCAGCCACTCGAAAAAGTCTCACCAAGACACCTGGGATGCTTTTGATTCATTTCTTTTGTGTCATTACACCAGAAGAGAAGCTTAAGAGTGGTGTGGAGAGGAAAACTATTATAGATATCCACGGTGAACGGCGAACATCTATGCTTGCCAGAAACTGCACATTAACATCCACCACAACCAGCCGGGGATAACCTCCTCTTGTCAGGACGCAGAAAATAGACTTTTATTCATCCTAAAATAAGCCCTTCGGAAACATGGGATGTGTTACATGAGGTCTGCCTCTTTACCTTCTCCATAAAAACTGGTTTTATTTCAGACGGGAGCCGCCTGCCCTTCTCTCTCTCTCCCACTCACTGGGGCTGTTAGCTGCTGTAGAGCTGTGGACTAGGTCTCCTCAGGGTGCACTCAACCTTTACATGTCCTCCTCCTCCTCCTCCTCCTCCCAGACTCCTCTCCTCCTCACCATCACCACTGGTTGTCTGAAGGGCTCAGGATCCACAAAGGCCCGGGAACAAGAGAGAGAGAGACTCTTCCTGCTTGCCACAGACAGGAACACACCTTCCTAACATTTCATTCAGTCTGTTGGACTTCAACAGTTTCACTGATTGATGCATGGCTAGATTTTACTTGATTGATCAATGTTGCCAAAATTTTACTTAATGAATAAAATGTCAATTTATATTTGGTAAAATGTTATCCGAAATAATTAAATATTACCAAAATTGAACATACACATCTTTACTTCATTCCATTGACAACTATTTGTATTTAATTCTACCAATATGCAGTAACACTTTTTGCCAACTTTTTTTGAGTGCTAAGTGTTCTTGCCAATCCAGTTGTCACTGCTTCCCAATCATGTCCCTGCCCGTTCTCTCGTAAATTATAAATTCACTCTAAAAAATCATAGCATGGCATCACCAAGTTGGACGGCGAAAAACCAATTTATGTCTAAGAAACCAATTGAAGTGTAGAAAACCAATTTTAGTGTATACCATGGTCCATTTCCTTGCTATTAATTAGAATAGCTGACAGAAGATACATTCTAGTCCATCATCACATGATAGAACATACTTTGTCTAGAGAAAAACAAAGCAGCCTGTAACATTTATAAACTCATTGATAAAAAAAAAGAAGACAAAATATGATTGATTATTACAGGATGGAAATACATAGGATTATGGTTTTGGACCAAAAATGGACAAAAGATAATAACAATATAGTAATAGAAAAGATATATAGTAGGAGTCAAGTAAAATAAAAGTGTGAACGCTGGCATTAATTAATTAAAAAGGTTAGTAAATTAATTAAAACCTATTCTTCAATTTATGGGGTAGATGTTAAATATATGTTGTAGAAGATTGAGCCTGCAAAAATAATCAGTGCAAAATGACTTCTCTTTGTAAAGTATATTGGTACTCTGTTAAAATAAAATGAAGTGTGCAATTACAGAAGAGTGCGAGGAATTCCTCCTTTCTGGGTCAGACGGACACAGAGGCTTGTGGTAATCCAGCCACAAGGGAGACCATTTAACCGGCTGGAGTATATTTTCTCAAAAATAACCAATATTACCATGCTACCACACAAACATACAGACACACACACACACACACACACACACATACAGTAAAAAAACATACTCTGTTCTGTGGGAGGGACAAGCATCTTTTTCAAAACTGGAAAACAACAAAAACCAAACCAAACCAAAGCATAATCTCATTCAAGGTAAAGACCGTTGATTCACTTCTAGACTGCAGGTTCTACCAGAGGGGGGAGGCGGTGCAGAACTCAGCCCTCTTCTAGGATTTCCAACCTGGGCGCTGGCGCCAAGTGTTCTTTGGGAGACGAAGGAGAAGGAGGAGGGCTGCCCTGCGACGCATAGACCAATCCTGGGATCCCTAGAGGTTCCTGGTGGTCCCTAGAGGTCCCTATAGATTCCTATAGGTTCCTGGTGGTCCCTAGAGGTCCCTATAGATTCCTAGAGGTTCCTGGTGGTCCCTAGAGGTCCCTATAGATTCCTATAGGTTCCTGGTGGTCCCTAGAGGTCCCTATATATTCCTAGAGGTTCACGGAGGTTCCTGGTGGATCCTGGAAGTTCTAAAGGTCCAATGACAGAACCCCACCAAGCCCTCGAACCTTTGCATTCGGGAAAAACACAGCTGTCTTGAGAGTACACACTTGCTTGGTCTGGCAGCGGTCGCTGGTACCCCGCTGGTACTATCTCCATAGCGACCATGCAACAGGCGGCGAGCATGCCATGAGGAGGAGGAGTCCGGTGGTGAGGAGCAGCAGGTGGGGGGAGGGGTGATGCGTCGCAGAGCGCCCCCCCGGTGCCGCTGCCCGCTCGTCACTGCGGTCGGCCCTGACGACCGGCGCCTCAGAGCCCGCCGGGGGGAAGGGC
The DNA here is from genome assembly GCA_026745465.1 of Lota lota. Classification (NCBI taxonomy): domain Eukaryota; kingdom Metazoa; phylum Chordata; class Actinopteri; order Gadiformes; family Lotidae; genus Lota; species Lota lota. The sequence continues at coordinate 1,809,434 of JACYXH010000462.1, forward strand.
TCCGTGGGGGTTGGGGTGCAGCCATCTGCCGTGCAGCCGTTACCACTGCTGGAGCCGCTGCCCTCGTCGCCTGGCAGGGGGGGACACAAACACAATAACTTCAACCATAACCAACATGGTCAACAACAGTATTCTCAGCAGCATCGTCCACAACAAACAATGCCATAACAGCGATGGCGACGGTGTCTGAATGGTGAAGGCATGCAGAAGTTAGAGTTAGAAGAATCTTTCCATGCACCCCAGAGGTGGAAAGTTTAGAATTCCGAGTAAGTGAGAGACCACCCCGGGATTTTGAATCAACCCTTTTGATTGGCTAATAAACATAACCCAGAAGCAGATCAGTGGCAGGTGGGAGCCAAACAATGGAGCAGGACTGGAATATTGGTCATCCCCTTCATACACGTACACTTCTCACGTTATTTTCTTCATCCATTTGGTCCAGCTAAATTATAGATATAAAAAAATGGGTAATATAAAAGACGTCCCAGAGAGAGGAGAAAGGTTGGCTACGCTTCTTGAGATGTATATGTTCCTGGCGTGCTGGTGTGTATGTTTACCACCTGAGTGTGCTCTATATATATTCTCATTATCAGTGGGAGACCGCTTTAGTTGAAGTGCATGACAGCATTCTGCTCAGCCGAGATGGAGAGCTACTCCACTGACACCTGAGCCCTTATTTCACAATTTAGAAAAGGGTGTTTATGTTGGTGTGTGTGTGTGTTTGTTTGTGTGTCTGTGTGTCTGTGTCTAAAGTATTTGAGTGTCAGTTTTTTTGTGTGAATGTTTGTGCATGTGCATGGGCATTAGTGCATATAAGTCAGTGTTCAATGTCGTTAGTGTGTATGTATATATATATATATATATATATATATATATATATATATATATATATATATATATATATATATATATACTGTGTATAGTGTATATGTGTGTGTGTGTGTGTGTGTGTGGTTGAATGAGTTTGTGCATGTATTTGTGTGTGTGGGTGTGCGTATATGTGCGGTGGAGTGAGTGTGTGTGTGTGTATGTGGTGGGGGTGAGTACGTTTGTGTGTGTGTGTGTGTGTGTGTGAGTTTCAGTGCATACCTGTGTGTATATCTGAGCAGTGAGGTCCAATTCTAAGGCAATCTCTGATGGTACAGATAGAGAGTTGATGGAAAAGCTTTTCTCATTCAGAGTCTGGTTTTCCTGTAAAGGGAACGAGAGACAGCTCCCGACTGCATCATATATCTCCTCTTTATGGATGTGGATAACAAGAGGAGGAGGAGGAGGAGGAGGAGGAGGAGGAGGAGGAGGAATGGCAGGAGGGAGCAGGGGGGATAGTCTGCCCGTAACTGGCCTTGAAGCCAGTACAGCACAGTGGCAACATCCATATAACTAGAAGCAGACTAAGACGGACCAATCAGACCACACTTTAAGTTCTGATTAAACAGGTCATTAAGATTAGGTTTAGGTCCTCCTTACCTACGTGTTGGAGTCCTAGATCTAAAGCCATTGATGGCTCTGGAGAAAAGAGGTCAGCACAAAATTCTCTTGGCTAGTTTTACTGACAACACTTTGTTGACCAAACACCTTTGGGGCGTTTACAGATGGAAAACAATCGATTGAGGAATGTCTTTGGCCTTGTGTGAGTTGAACAGCTTTTAAACTTTGTTGTATCAATGGCTGCAAAAAGCAGTCACCTGCAATGTAAACTGTCTTTAACGATAAAGCAATTTGTTTTATGACATGTTTATTGTGGTGCACATGTAAATACTGTTAATCATGATGACGTATTGATATATATTTTTATAATATGAGCATTACTTAATGTGTTACATGGATTGGATTTATTCCATGAATACTGGAGAATGTTAGTAAATTACTCCTAATAGAATACTCTGAAATACTCCTTAAGGCTAAAAGCTTTTAGTATTTATTATATTTTGAGAAAACCGGATAATAAATTACACTGGACTGTTTAACCAGAGTAACGCTAAAAGAAAACACCTTTACATTTTCAAATGTAGTTTATTTAGATCATACTAAATGGTTTTTCAATATATTTACTAAAACATTAAGCTTGTTTTAAGATTCTGAATTCACAAATTTTCTCCAAAATTCTTCCTACATCAAGATTGAGGTAAAACTAGATTCCATTATTTTTCAGCCAAACCAATAGAAACCTTAAAAATGTAATGTGTACCTTTCTAGTGTCTGGCCTCACCCGTATAAAATACAACATTGTTTGCAAAGTCATGCAATGCATATCTAGCAGTAGACTTACTTGAGTCCTGGAAGTAGATGTCATTGCCGTTGTAGGCGCTCTTCAGCTTGTTGGTCATGACGCGGAGGGCCATAATCTGCTGGCGGATGAAGGAGTTAGGTCTGGTGATGTCCAGCTCCACCTCGGGGTTGTGCAGCTGGTTGGTCAGACCCTCTCTCACCACCTCTGGGAAGTACCTGCACAACCAGGACGCCACGGCGGAAACAGACTCTTTTAGGAACAGATGAATACAGTCTAGGGGCAGAGTTGAGCATGATGGGATGGCTTCCGGTCTGCTCTGGTCCCTTCTACTCTAATACATCCATGATCCTATTACAGAAACAAAATCTCCCATCTCTGACTTCCTGTGAGCAGTGTACGTCAGAGTAAACAGTTCCCCATGAAACAATAATTCAGAGGTGAGCATGAAGAAGAAGAAGAAGGGGAGAACAACAAGTAAGCCAACAACTTTTGACAAATAAGTTGACAATGCAAACACATCCTCCCTCTCTCTTGCCACTATCTGCACATTGGAAGCATCCGCCTTCACGCGTTCTCCTTTGTGAGAAGAGATGTTTTTTTCTGTTCAAATATTGTAACCTGTAAGCAAACTTACTACTATGAAAAGAATGTTACATGATAAATGCAGAATGCAATAAGGTATGGCGGTGAAAATTCAACACAGCCTAATGGAACAGAACAATAATGTGTCTTTTCACTTAAATTCTTCTTAGGATTCAATTTGTTTAATTCCTTGGTTGTCTGCATTATGGCAAGGAGCTATTATTTTGTTCGAAATGTGCTCTTCAAATATAATTTCCTTGTGCTTCTTTTTGTTTTATACGTAACATAAGCATGACTCATCGTCAAGGACAAAACCCCTTTGAGAGAACGTCTATTAAAGATGCACCCTTTTTCTGTATGCGTGGTTGGCTGCAATTAGACTGACTGGTTACTTGAGCCATTAACATGTTCTATTCCCGCACAGGTCCCGTGTTTCAGGGGTGGGAGGGGTGCCTGTCCAGAGTCAGACGCCTGATGTGATCAGAGAGCTCACCCTATAGGGCCTGCAGACGGTTAGATCCAACACTTAAATGCATAATGCATCGATGGATTCACTTCTTCAATCATTAAAGTCTAACCAAATGTTACTTTGCTTTATATCTGTGCACTGAATGCGATATTTCTCTAATATTGTGTATGATTTGACCACATGTGGTACTCAACTCATCAAACCCTCCATTTCTGTCCGTCTGTCTGTCCATCTTCATCAACCATCCATCTCTCTCTCTCACCTTCCAACTCTATCCATCTGAATCTATCTGAAACAATCTATCCATTCATCCATCTCTCTATCTTTACATCCATTCATCTGACTATTTATCTCTATCCATCCATCTGACTCGCCATACATACTCTCTCTGGGACCCTCTCCATGTGAACATGGGACTGGCGTGGTGGAGGAGGAGGAAGTGGAGGAGAAGGAGGTGGTGGTGGAGATGGAGGAGGTGGTTGAGGAGGTGGTGTCAAGGTTGAAAAGGGTGAGGATAAGGAGGAGGTAGTGGAGAATGAGGAGGTAGTGGTGGAGATGGAGGAGGAGGTGGATGAGGAGGAGGTGGAGGAGGGGGAGTGGGGAGGGGGGGAGAAGTTGGTTGAGGAGGTGGTGTGAAGGTTGAAGAGGGTGAGGATAAGGAGGAGGTAGTGGTGGAGATGGAGGAGGAGGTGGATGAGGAGGAGGTGGAGGAAGGGGAGGAGGGGGAGTGGGGAGGGGGGGAGAAGTTGGTTGAGGAGGTGGTGTGAAGGTTGAAGAGGGTGAGGATAAGGAGGAGGTAGTGGAGAAGGAGGAGGTAGTGGTGGAGATGGAGGAGGAGGTGGATGAGGAGGAGATGGAGGAAGGGGAGGAGGTGGAGGAAGGGGAGTGGGGAGGAGGGGAGGAGGCTGTTGAGGAGGTGGTGTGAAGGTTGAAGAGGGTGAGGATAAGGAGGAGGTAGTGGAGAAGGAGGAGGTAGTGGTGGAGAAGGACGAGGTAGTGGTGGAGATGGAGGAGGAGGTGGATGAGGAGAAGGTGGAGGAAGGGGAGGAGGGGGAGGGGGGAGGAGGTGTTTGAGGAGGAGGTGTCAAGGTTGAAGAAGGGGAGGATAAGGAGGAGGTGGAGGTTGATGAGGTGGAGAATGAGGAGGAGGTGGAGGTAACGTAGATCTTGCAAGCCAGGTTCTTCTTTGTAATCCCCACCATGTGAGGGGAGTGATAAGTGGGGTAGAGTGAGGTGGGATGGAGGGGGGTGGGGTCTCCTGCTCACCTGCCCCTGGCATGACTGTTCCAGCAGCCCTCCTCGTCTGGCTCGGTCCGGTTTCCCCCGGAGCAGATCTCATCTGGCAGCTTGGACCAGAACCTCTTTGACTCACTAAGTTTCTTCTTGATGTTCTTAATCTGCAGCAGTATCACACACACACAGACACAGACACACACAGACAGACACACACACACACACACACACACACACACACACACAGGTGCCCACACATACATGCAGACAAACACACACACACACATGCACACACACACCCACACACAAACATGCAGGTTGGTGAGTTAGAAAATGTCACGCTGTAGGATTAGACATGTGAAGTGGAGCAATGCATTGTGCATAATAACTGTGTGGATTTCTTCAAATTCTCGATGACTTCAAATTCAACCTCAAGTGACTGAGTCAAAGTGAAAAGTTGGAGAAACTCAATAGCTCATAGTCTGTGACTTTAAATTCTAAAACCTTGTTAAGACTGTATTGAAGTTGTGCATCATTTAAATAGCATTCGGCTATGTTACTTGGTACTTTATTTAATATGAATAATTGCACATGTGAATCCAAAGTGAAAAATCTGCTGGACTGTCTGGTGAGTCTTCTGTACTAAACTCTTCCTGGCTAATTCTTCCAGAAGGACGCTAGGTTTCAACATGGTCATTTGGCACCAGGACTCCCACCCATCCCCCCCACCCCCCGCCGACTCCATCTGGTTGCCGCGTTGCAAGAACGATGAACCAATCGCTCCAGAACGTGACTTCCGTCCAATAGCAGCAGATGGGGGGGGGGGGGGGGGGGGGGGGGCGTGGCTTAGCGCCGGCTGCAGACTGAGGAGCGGAGCGGCTCAGCCGGGGGAACAGACGCAGCTGTAGGAGATGAGCACAATTAGGTAGTAAGATATAAATGTTAACGTGGTGTTGTGCTCTCCCCACAGTGAGGTCGGGTCCAAATACGCGGTTTGAGGAGAGGCAAGCGCGGAGGCTACACAGCAGTGACTTTGAGATAACGTGTGTGTGTGTGTGTGTGTGTGTGTGTGTGTGTGTGTGTGTGTGTGTGTGTGTGTGTGTGTGTGTGTGTGTGTGTGTGTGTGTGTGTGTGTGTGTGTGTGTGTGTGTGTGTGTGTGTGTGTGGTGGCGCAAAGGCTGGAGGTTGGCCACTCTGTGTCCCCTCCGACATCAAATAAAAACATTAAACGTGTTCCTTGCGTCTGTGTCTAACTGAGAACCCTGTCGAGTAGCGTAGACGACACTACATCTACATTGAGTGAGAGAGAGTTAGAGAGAGATATATATATATAGAGAGAGAGGGAGAAAGAGAGAGAAAGAAAAGGGGATGGGAGAGATTTGAAACCTAGAAATAACATTTTCCTTCAAATTACATTTCATTTTCTCCAAAGAATCCAGAACCTGAATAAGAGAATGACATCTCTTTCTCTTTCTCTTTCTCTTTCTCTCTCCAACATGGCCGACAGCAGAGGCCCTCAGCCTGCCAGTGGATCTACTGTCATCTGAGGGCGACGTGGTGATGTCATGGCAATTGTGTTGCGATATAAACGGCGCGCTGGCTTATCTAAAAACGTTTCAAAGGGCCCAGCCTTTTTTACCCGATGTGCTTGTGGAGAAGAGGGTGAGATGTGTCAATTTGAGACAAGAGATAAACACAGCAGAGGAAGACAGTGTTCCAGTTTTCAATAGAAGACACTCTGCTTCCTGTTCAAGGTTTCTGGCTTACAAATGAAAAGCTCTGCCTTGGGAACGTGTGAATGGGGCAGCAGAAAAACAACATTCGATTTTGAGTGTCAACAACGTTTGATTACAGTGTTTATTTTACATCTGCTATGGCTATATAGTTTGTGTATTTTGTGTGTGTGTGTGTGTGTGTGTGTAGTTTGCATTGGTGTGTTGATGTTGTTTGCACAGAATGTGCATATTAGTGTTTGAGATTATTTGTGTGTGTGTGTGTGTGTGTGTGTGTGTGTGTGTGTTTATGTGTGGGTGTATGTGTGTGTGTGTGTGTGTGTGTGTGTGTGTGTGTGTGTGTGTGTGTGTGTGTGTGTGTGTGTGTAAGCAGTGTGCATGTGTTAGTTATTTAAGCAATACCACACAAGAGGGAGTGCACATTGTTGTAGATTGTTGTTGTATATTGTTGTAGATTGTTGTTGTTGTAGATTGTTCTAAAAACGCCATTTATTAGTTAACAGTAATAAGTTAAGAGAGAGATAAGAGATTATGATTTGTTCGTTGATTTAATTATTTATTTGGCACGCAAACACAAATAAATATTCCTGCACACTGGCTTACTACTTGTGCAGGTCTACACGTTGCTGCAGGCCAGCTAATTTGTATCATGTACATTTATCTGTATGTTTCCCATTTATTTTGCCACCAGTGAAATAAGAGTCTGTTGACTGTCGCTTTGGTGGCATGCGTGATTTCAATGGGTTAACAGCTGACAATTGTTAATGAAATGAATGGTTATAAGAAACACCTGTAAAGTGGAGGGATACATGTATGGTTCAAAGTCCCAGTGCTGTTATACTCTTATCAGCAGTCATGGAATGCCTCTTTCCAATCAAATGACTTGGCCATAACAAATTGTTGTACTGTAGCTATAGGAAGTCTGTAATTCCTTTAGCTACTCTGTAAATATTTTATTTTTATTTTGTTTGAATGTCTGTCTTAATGTGTGATATTATTTGAGTTGTGTGTATGTGTGTGTGTGTGTGTGTGTGTGTGTGTGTGTGTGTGCGAGTGTGTGCATTTGTATGAGTGTGTGTATTTGTGTCTGTTTATGTGCGTATATTTGTGCATGTCTCCATGCATGTATATATCTGTGTATATGTGTGCACACAGGCATATTTGTGTGTGCATGTGTGTGTGTGTGTTTGTGTGTGCTTATTCCCCCAGGTGTGGGTATGAGTTGTGTTCCCTGGGAGTTGTGATGTGTCTCAAGACTGGCAGCACCCAGGGGTGCCATCTGGGTGATAATCACATGATAAAATCACCCAGGCAGATTCGTGTTGTTGTACAGGAGGATAGTTGACACCCAGGTGACATCACACCCACGTGACATCACACCAGGGGACATCACACCAGGTGACATCACACACAGGTGACATCACAACCAGGTAACATCACACCAGGTGACATTACACCAGGTGACATCACACTCAGGTGACATCACACTCAGGTGACATCACACCAGGTGACATCACACCCAGGTGACATCACACCCAGATGACATCACACACAAGTGACATCACACCCAGGTGACATCACACAGGGTTACATCACACCCAGGTAACATCACAGGTGACATCACACCAGGTGACATCCCACCAGGTGACATCACACCCAAGTAACAGCACAGATAACATCACACCAGGTGACATCACACCAGGTAACATCACAGCCAGGTGACATCATGTCATGTTCCACTTAAATCACATTATAGTAAACGTCCATAATAAACCAGGACTATATCCTTCTTTGACATAAAGTTGTAATACAACTATAATCAATTCTAATAATCAGAAGTTGTCAATCAGAATACCTTTTTCTGATTATTGAGTACAAATAGAGGTTGGGACCCATTTGAACACAATTGATCCCAGAATCAGTCAACATGGAGCTAGCCCTGCCCTGGAGATAGAGCCGGTAGAATAGAACACCATAGAATCCTCACATACTTTTCACAGGCTCTGTCATCCCCCTTTCCACCAAGCCTATCAAGTTCTTGTTAATAAATGATCTGTATTTAAGACAGATAAGTACACATCTTATCTAGCAAGCAGTGTTTTTAAAACCACTGCCCAAATGGTTCTGGGCAGTGGTTTTTAAACGTTCGATTGGTGAATGGTCAAAAGACTTCAGCTGAATGCTCTACTGTTTGCCTACCAACTGTGCGGCAGTTTCAACAGTTCTATTGTACTTTATCTTCCCTGAAACAAACTTACAGTGATGTTTACAAGGATATTTACCACAAAGCTTACATAGACCTTCTCAGCAATAAATGAATCATGGTCTAGCATTAAATTTTTCTTCATTTTGTTGTGTCACAATACATTTAATGATACGGTTGCACAGTTCACTGAATAAATAATACACACTGTATATGTGTAGAGTGATTCATCATGTTTTAGGTGATTATGTTAGGGTAAATGTGGACTCCTTCGATGTGTCGTGTCGTTGTCTTAATTATGGTCTCAAATCCTTGAAAAGGAGTTCTGGTCTCTCACAGTTGGTTGGATGAAAAAGGAGGAGAGAAAATGAAAGAGAATCTCAGACGGTGGCATCTGGCGTGCCTACACAAGTCTGGCACTTATCCAGCACAGCACACAAAGTCAGGCTCTTCCCCTCAAATCCTACCCTGCATATTCACATCCATCCATCGTTCTTTCCTTCATTCTTTCACTCTGCATCTTTCTTCCTTTCTAAGCTCAGTGTTTTGGTAAAAATAAAGACTATGTACCATATCTATTTATCTTAACAGGACCCTTTGTGTCTTGCGAGGGGTCCCCAAGCAGCATGCTCATGCAGCCCTGCATGCTAATGCAGCCCCGGTGATTGTAATTAGGGCACTGCAGCCCACCGCAGTCCGCCACTTCAAGCACCCGCAGACCCTCGCTCCACTTCGGAGGCTGAGCCCTCGCTAGCCGGAGGCCGCGCCCTTAAGATATTAGATGTGACATTTATTATCATTACAGTTATTATACATTAAAGCTCTTAGACGTAAAGGTTATAAGACGTAAAAGTTATTAGACATTACCATGATTAGACGTTCAATTATTAAATGTTAGTTAGTAGACATTCAGGTTTTCAGACGTTAAAGTTATAATACCTTAAGGTGTTAGAGGTTAATAGTTTGATTTATAAGACGGTAAAGTTATTAGACTATAAAGTTATCATTTGGTAATGTTATTATATTTTTAAGTTATTCAACGTTAAAGTTACATCACTTAAACGACGAAAACGTTGTAAGACGTTAACAGTATGAGACGTTAAATGTGTTGTGTGTAAAAGTTATTAGACGTTAGAGTTGTTAGACGTTAAAGTTATTAGATGAAGAGGAAGCGAGTGAGTGAGCTCTCTCTATCTATTGTTACTAAATGTGGTGGCAGCATCCATCTCTCTCCTTCCCCCTCTTTCTCCCTCTAATGTGCAGGGTCTTATTAGTAATCTAGTTGGACTGTTGTTGAATTTTTTGTGCTCTTTGAGCCTCGACCCACACACACTTACTCACGATTAAAGACAAACACATACACACATGCACAGACAGACAGACAGACAGACAGACACAGACAGACACACACACACACACAAACAGATACTCACACACACACACACACACACACACACACACACACACACACATACACCCAGTAGCCTCTCTGTGCATGCCGTGAATTCTCCTTCTGAAATAAACACTTTGCCCCATCAATCCCCCACCAACAAAATAATATGATCATGAGAGGTTGAAAAGTGTTACTAAAGCAGGGGCTGTTTTAGTGCCTCCCATCTATGCTAAACAAACCCTATCCTAGGTAATGCAAGCACAGATGGACATTTCACACGCAGCTGGTTTTCAGTGGCCAGTCCCTGGAGTGAGGGCGCTATTTGTGGAGAGAGGCCTCGTGGACAAATGCCATACGGCAGGTAAAACCAGGAGCTCCAAGGTAATCACTGGGCTGGTGGGCACATTAAAACCACACCAGCGGATTATATATGCACATGTTCCTTTCCTTACAGCCACGGTGCACCACCAAAGACAACCTGTACTGCATGATGAAGGACATTCATTCAGAACAAGTACAGAGACTCGCATGCATGCATTAGTGCACACACACGTACACACACACACACACACACACACACACACAAGGGCACATGACACACACACACACCAACGACACACACACACCAACACAACACACACAACACATACGCACACACACACACACACATACACACAAACAACACACACACACACACACACTCACACAACACACACACGCACACACACACACACACACACACATACACACACACACAGACTATTCAACCAAATAGCCTAACCTAATATCAGTCATGGCAGACTTGAACAGCCTTAAGGGCAAACTGTTGACAACGTATTCTTTAAATCAGAATACATACAATGATCAAAAGGCAATGATTTGAATTGCCATGAATCTCTATTTGGTTCAAGTGTTCACGATAAGGGGTAGGCCACTGTGTTTACGGGAAGCGTTTGGTGAGGTTGTGTAAGGGTGTGGTTCATTTGTTTAAATTAAAGGGAGACACCGAGATATTTGTAAATTGCCATGTGCACGTCTTACCCAGATTCAGACGAGTTGTTTAATTCCAAATTCATCATTGTGCATCCAGAAGGGGGGTTTGCGGTTTAGCATTAGCTCTAAAATAGCCGCTTCATTGACTTGCAGAATTACGGTAGCCTAGCAGCCGTTCTTGTGAGGGGAAAACACTTTTAATGACTTTCTAAAGATTTCCAATGTGTTCTAATAGACGCTTATTCAAAACGAGTTCCAGTGGCAACACAACAAGTTTGTAGTTTGTCTACACACACACACACACACACACACAGATAATTCAACACTATTTTTGGCCCTGTGATTATTAGGCTACTGTGATGCTAAACTGACAGGCTACCCTCTGCGTAGCCTACCCAGCCAAAAGCAGCTAATCATTTAATTGTGCAAGCGGCGTATCACAGGTAGCGTTATAATCACAGCGCCTAAAATAGTGTTGAATTATCTGTGTGTGTGTGTAGACAAACTACAATCGTATTGTGTTACTGGCACACGTTCCGACTATCCGGAACACATTGGAAATGTTTGGAAAGTAATTAAAAGTGAATTCCCGTCAAATGAAAAGGAACTAGGCTACTGTAACTCTGCAAGGCAATGAAAGCCGCTAATGGAAATCAAATGCCAACAGACCGAACCCCCCTTCTGGATGCACAATGATGAATTTGGAATTAAACAACTCGTCTGAATCTGGGAAAGACAGGCAAACGCCAATTTACAGATAACTCTGCATATACCTTGAAGGGATGTTTCATGCATATACGATATTCATCTGGTTAATGTGTATTAGTTAGTAAAGGTTTTAGTTATGTGGTTTGAGGTACACACACACACACACACACACACACACACACTCACACACACACACACACACACACACAATCCTAACCTTATCCCTTAATCAACTGGATGCAGGATTGAGCAAATTAATTCCCAGATACCAACATGTCCTCTGTCTTGATGAGGTTATACCATACTTTGTACCTCTGGGTTGAGGAGATGAACTAATCAAAGAAAAACAGGCTGCTTACCCCTGGTTAAACCCTTGACATGCTTTCATATTCATTTGAAATGATGGTGAAGTTGTTAGGCTTCCCATCGCCACGCTAAGTTGTTATCCTGAAGTCTCATTAACCGTCTGCCACCTGTTGGAGATCATCCTGATGACTTTCCCTGCATGACAAGAGGTTTAAACCATGTCAACGCCTCCTACTAAACCTGCCAACAACTTCCTGGTTACACACAGATCATCATTGGTGAGAATATGCACTTAATTTACATCTGATCTAACTTGTGTATGTACAAATGTGTAGATTAAATGTGCATCCATCAATTCATAAATATCTCAGCACTTGGTTTCCCACTAGGGTTTTACATCCTTTCCATGTGATCTGAGTATCACATCCAATAGAGTCTCCTTATGTTAGCTCTGAGAGGGTAAACACTGTGTATGACATCGTATCTTGCAGACAGCAATCTAGGATAGACACACACATGCACACACACACACACACACACACACACACACACACACACACACACATACACACTCCCACACACACCCATGAGTATACAGACAGACAGTATGGCAGTGGATTCATTACATAACCTGGTTTGGCTGTTATTTAAACAATATCAGAAACCCATGTGGCAGCAATTTTCTCCAAGCCAAACCGCTGTTTATTGGGAAAACCAAAGAATTTAACACCTTAATGTTTGTATCTATTATTGTTTATTTCCAGAGAATTTTCCGCTTCACATGGTTACTGGTTTGCATTGCCAACTTTATGGGACCGTAAATCATTACCTGGACGCGCGGTGGAGTGCCAATGATATTGCAGCCATACCGTCCCGGCACAATAACGCAAGGTGTTGAAATGTAGGCACAATTTAGTGTGAAATGAAGCCCAGACTGTACACTCTCTTCTGCTTCTGTACTAAGGAAAAACACCAGCGTACAGGATTCCAGGGAATCCGTCCAGCGCTGGAGCGTGTTTATGAGCCAACAGTGGAGCGATGATGGTGACGATCAGTCGCCTGGATGGGACAGTTTCATTCTGGTCCCTGCGGACGGCAGGACGTCTGGTCGGATTAGATCAGATGTGATTTCACACTGCAGAACTGTGTTTGGTCCAGTGAACTACCGCAGCGCCTGGTTGCATTATTATTTATCGTATCAGAGGTGAGATGGTGTTAAGATGGATGTGTGTAACAGTCGGAAAGTTGGAGAAGAGATTAAGGAGTGTGGTGGGGGAAGTATTCTGTCCTGTGACTCTTGGGGGGACGGAGGGGGGGGGGGGGGGGGATTGAGTGTGATGGGAGATTACATGATTCTATATATTGAGGGCTCAATGACAATGCATCACCTCTGACTATAGCTTTGGATTTCAAGATGGAGGGACGTGGATGGGAGGGGTTACAAGATGGCTACTCCTATGACTGATGACTTAATGGCTCATCAAGACGACAGCAGTGAAGACCAACTGAATTTAGATGTCTTTGATTTTAACACTGTAGTGGTAACGTGGCTACCCCCAGTCAAAAAGCTGTGGGTTTGATCCCCAATGATCACAGTCTACCTTTAAGCCTTCTTGAGCAAGATGCCGTAAGCCCTACCTGCCCCTTAATGTTTTGTATCTACAATTCTCTGTAACTCACTTGACATACTGTCTGCTTGAATACTAAATAGTTAACAGCAACGCAAAACCTGAATTTCCTTGATTAAAGATTTATTTTGGCTTAAATTATCTTTCAGACAAATCTGTGTAATAGCTGCTTATTCACAGTGTCATCCTGAATTATTTATCTAACAGTGGACTGGATACCGCCTAAAGACCATCTGATTGAGATGGATACAACCTCTTCAGCAATCAGCAATCTGTGCTGTGCACTGTTGTTTACTGTCTATGAGTGTCTCCCAGACCACCAAGGCAAGCGTTTAAAGCCTCTTCATAAAGTCTTTCTCTTAAGTGTTCTGCACCATCATTACATAAAGCTGCAGCATCAAAATGCACACACCACCTTCCCCACTAATACCAAGTTCAGGAAACCATTTCCCCACTACCTCCACCATTAGAAGGGGTCTGGTAGCCTGCCCGGCGCCTCATTATCACGACCACGAGCAGATGCTCCTCATCTGTCTGCTGAGAAAAAAACATCTTTCTGGAGAATCACTACCTAAATGAATTGTTTAGTGTTTCCTGAGTGTGTCCCTGTGTGCGTTGTGATCTGACGGGGATGTCGATGTTGGCTCGGGGCCTCTGCGTAGCCGTACAGCGTCCTGACCAACGACCCTATAAAGAACACACATCTGCTGGAGAACATTGAGCTCAGCAAAGAATACATTAACGGCTGTTTATAACAGCAGATTGCAGCTGTGGGTTCGAGATCCGCCTGTATCTGCTTCTTTAGCATGTCTGCCATCGTAGTGCTATGCATAATTGAACAGTGGCTCCAGAATGCTAGCGATGCTAGAGTGCAGTGTCTGTCGCTACCTGCTGATGCACCAAACTAAGGGCTGAGACTAACGGTTTGTCAGTTTCATTGCGGAGAGCCAAACCATTCCAACACCTCTCTTGATTATACAATGAAGAAAAAAGAACAGATCTGACTCCCTTACCGATGGTCATAATTGGCAATCAGCTAGCAACAACATTTGATATGGAGATGAGGCTGTTTGTTGTCAAGTAATTAGCCGAGGCAATGAGGAACTCTTGTCTGCCACACCGGTCAGTCATAACCAAACTAACATTCAGACACACCACTTGATCTCCCAATTCAAACCCTTAGAGTCTAACACACACATTCACATTCACAGACACACACAATACAATATAATATCACACACAAATACAGGAGGACTTTCCCATGCTCTCTCCCTCACACAAACACACACCCACACACCCACACACACTTCACTATGAAAAGAACAAGAGCCCTATTAAAAGCCAAATGAGTGTGACTGAATCAATGAAGGGAGACATTGTAAAAAAAAAAAAACTATTTTTAATTTGACTTAGTAACAACCCAAGGCCAACCAACAGGTTGTTCATTTTCTCTCAAAAAGGAAAGGAATACACACCTTGCCAGGAGCGGTGTGGAAAGGGTAAAAAACGATTGTGTTGGCTGTCAAATCAAATGGTTTTATGAGGCTTTCATGAAGTGTACTTTAGTGGATGTTGAACAGCAGACACTACAACGTGGCAGACACATGCACACACACACACACACACACACACACACACACACACACACACACACACACACAGCCATGCTTTCACGCACATATGCACCAAATATCTACCTATAATTACCAAAGTATTTCTTCTGATCTAGTAAACAAATATTTGATAAAAATAAATCTGTCATGAAATCAACTTGCGTAGGATATAAATAGGGCTTCTTCTGTCCTTTACAGATGATAACATGTTGCGTGTTGGTAAAAGATTGTAGTATGCTACTTTAGGTCACTAAAATAAAAGCCCCACACACACAGAGCAGATGTCCCTTAACAATGACCACCTCGTCATGTTAGTCTATACTAGAGATATTATGGTCTGTTCAAACTGTTCATTTGGTCTCTAGGAAGATGATTAACACTAGACATGTTGTATGATGCACACACATTATACACACATTATTATACATAACACACAACCACACACACACACATACACACACAAACTAACGCACACTGATTTAAATTAATTGATAATATGCCTTATTAGACCCCACAATAATAAAGCTTACATTAGTACCTCATTGGACCATGTATATGTAGTGCTAACAGCACTTCTAACTCTGTTTCTGCTTCTACACAGTGGTCAACACAACACCATATTAAGTTTTATGGGTCTGAGATAAGTCAGACCCTATAGGCGTGGCTTCTTTACCATCCTGCCCATACCAATATAGATTGACGATTTACCTGGGTAAATCCGACCCTATAGGCGTGACTTATTTACCATGGTATATTGGCCCACACCAATATAGACTGAATTTTTACCTGGATCCTACAGATGCTTCATTATCCACCTCCAGAGTGCATGTCTGTTTACCTTGTATCTCTAAATAAACCACGTGTTGAACCTTTACCACTCTCCGAGTCATACCAAGCCCCAAAAACCACGATATCAGAGGCTTAAGAATTATACTTAATTTGTATGATGCACACACATTATACAACACACACACACACACACACACACACACACACACACACACTCACACACACACAAAGAGGCTAACAATTTAACAATGCCAAGCGTGTGTTTCCGAGATGGGAAGTTTGTCACTCTTGGTTTCTTAGTTTCCACATGGTATTCATGTTGAGGAGAGGAAGAACAACTGAGAGAACTGGATAGACATGAGAGAGGGAGAGAGAGAGAGTGAGAAAGAGAGATATAAATTAAGAGAGAGAGAGAGAGACAGACAGAAAGAGAGAGACAGAGAGACAGAGACAGACAGACAGACAGACAGACAGACAGACAGACAGACAGACAGACAGACAGACAGACAGACAGACAGACAGACAGACAGACAAAAAGAGAGAGAGTGGCAGTGAGTCAAACTCAAAGCGCAGAGCTTACAGATACATGCCTAACACTACCTGTACCAGAAATACACTCTACCTGTACCAGAAACACACTCTACCTGTTCCAGCAACACATCTGCAACAGTGACACCCTCTACCAGTACCATTAATAAAGTCTACCTGCACAAGCAACAAACTCTACCTATACCAGCACACTAGCTACAGCACGCTACTCTTCCTGTCTCACAGAATAACATCTAGTAGCCACTCTACCTGTATCACAGAATACCATCTAGTAGTCACTTTACCTGTATCACAGAATACCATCTAATTGCCACTCTACCTGTATCACAGAATACCATCTAGTAGTCACTTTACCTGTATCACAGAATACCATCTAGTCGTCACTCTACCTGTATCACAGAATACCATCTAAGTAGTCACTCTACCTGTATCACAGAGTCTACGATTGTACTGCAGGTCGGTCATCAGACTGGGTCGGCCTGCAGCCTGGGGGCATGTGGCCTGGACTGTGAGAGGCTCTTGTTCTTATTCAACATGAAACTGGGTAATAAATATAACATGGAGGGCCAGGGGCTATACGGTTGCCTGCTTTGTTCTCGTAAACCAAATCTTCAGTGAAAAACTAAAAATGAACAAAGAAACTTTTCCTTCATCTCTAAAGAAGGGATGTGTGTCTGAATTTGTCAATGTTTTTGCATTCTAAAATATTGAAATGTGAAGTGTTGTGTTCTACTGTGAATTCATGCTTTTATTAGATGGTACTTTGAACTAGAGATGGGTTGTTTTGCCATGTATAGAAGAAGATAAGTATTTCAAAGTAAAGGTCTGCTACATATGCTTTTGCTCACTTCCATGTCGACTTCACAGAGTATTCCCCATTTTGAATCACCCAACATTGAGTAAAACTTTAAACTACAAAGTCTACTAAATTATTCCCCCATACGATCAAAAAACAATAGTTGAGGCATCAAAACATTCAACTAGCAGCGTTGGATAATCTTTTGCAAAGGTTTGCATATCAGAATATAACAACTGCTGAGCAAATAGACCAGTGGGTAGATGGGTGCACACTTGAAGTGGAGAATGAGCAAAGTGTCAAAAATCAATAACCATTCCAATCAATACCATATCATTCAATAACCAACAATGGACTGCAGTTGAATGAGGAGGCTGCAAAAAAGGAGATGCAAAGCAGAATAATTACTTTGGATGATAATGAAGAGATTAGATGATGATATATTATATGGAGAGGTAAATCATGATTGATCAATTATGATTAAAAGATTAAAGAGGTGAAATTGTGAGATTGGATTAAGATTTAAACTACAAATGTTGATGAAGAGACTAGATAAAGTGTCAGACATAAATTACAATAAATAATGATATGGATAGATTAGATTAAGAAATGTAATAGAAGGGGTTAAATCATGGGTTCAATTGAAGAGTTCAAATTATGAGATTGGATTAAAATATATTAAAAAAAAGATGTAAATGAAGAGGTTGGAATTAGAAATTAGGTAAAGAGTTTGGATTAATACATTGGAAAGGGGTTACATTAAGGGGTTTAAATGTCAACATTAACAGATTAGATAAAAAAAGGGGTTAGTTTAGGGGATTAGGTGAACAGATAACAGATTAGGAGGAGAAATGGATGCCTTACGCTGTGTTGCATGTTCCTCCACACAATCCTCTGGACGCAGCAGAAACACCAAGGAGAGAAATTTGATTGGACGTTGGATAAAGAAAGGTTCAGCAGAGAAAAAGATCACAGGAAGCAAAGGATGTAGAATTACATGGGAAAGGTAAGATGTGTGGTGACATATTGGCATCTCTAGGGAATATACTACTTTTCAGAAGTTTGATTTTAAACATTAAAATAATTTGATTTAGGCAGATCAGGGTTAGAATGCATGACACATTGTCAATTAGATGATTTGTCAAAAGTTCACCAATTAAACAATCCCAGTAGTTTGAATACAATACACCAGGCTGCCAATACAATAATTATACTGAAAGCTGTATATTACACAGACATTTCCCTGGTTTGGACTGTAATATACCCCTTAGACCAAACTCTGCCTCAACCTTTTAAAATTCTCCACTTGCTTATCACTTTAATTGCACAGCGCTAAATGGACTCTACCTGTCTGCACAAAGTCTTAACTCTTTTATAGGGCACTTCGCTTTTATGTGAAAATGTGGACGGCTCATTAAGGTTTCTGGTGATAAATACAATAAGGGCTTTTAACTTCATATTTTACAAACCCTGTTGGAGCTACTCACGTTGTGAGCCATAGAAGAAAAATAGTAATGTTCTCTACTGGGAATCCGTAACTGTTCCATGGAATTCCAGAAAATCCTTTGAACTAAAAATGGGTTTGGAATTCCTGCAGAATAATGTAAATAATCAAATCCAAAAAACTAAAGATCTGTCCCTATCGCCTTTTAGTTTTCTGTCAAGTGTACTTCACAAGGTCATTTGAACACATCCACATTGAGGTGAACCTCAAACATTTACATTTAGCCCACACTTTCATCCAAAGTGACTTCCAAGTGACGTGGAGAATAATCAAACAGACCAACAAAATTGAGGCAGCTACAAAGCAAGTTAAAATGCTGCATGACCTACTGTAGTTAAAAAGAGTGGTGCAGAGTGGCCATTGGAATCAGAAAGAAACGTTAGATATGGTCTACTAAAATGAACTCCCATGTTATACTGGACTTCCCAGGTCTTACCAGACCCTTCTAGTCACTACTGCGGGGTGTAATTCTGAGGAGGCAGTCAACTTCTTGCTAAACCCTTTGAGGTCTTACTAGGGGGTCTAGGTATTACGAGTTCTTACCAAGTGTTCCAGACTGGTCCCAGCTGCGGTGGTGGGTTTGGCCCGCGAGGCAGCAGGTCTGTAGCGAGGGTTGGTGTCAAACACGCTGCGGGATGATCGTACCCTGCCAGCGGCTGACTTGGGTTGACCACAGAGCTGGAAAACCTGAGAGGGGAAACCAACTGGACAGTTATTGAACCTTTACTTAGCAGGTAAGTCATGTTGAGATGATGTGTCTTTTCTAAGAAAAACCAGAGATTGACCAGTGAGAGAGACAGTGGATCATCATTTCACTGTTTCAGCATCATGAATCATGAATAACGACTTTGAAGAGGACCTGGCCAAGAAAACAGTGTTCCATACGACACAAAATCAAAGGTACAGAGTGCAACAAACACAATTATACATTCAAAGTCATGTGTAATAATAATGATCTGGACTGAACAGTTCCAGGCTCCTTAAGATCGACTCAAATCGTCTGTGGGAAATAAGAGCGGTCAGTGATGTGAGCAGTTACAGCTTATTGGTCTGTGTGGTCTGAAAGAGAGCTCATTGATGGGGCATTCTGCAGGTTTAATTACAGCTATTTAATGAACTTGAGATAGAACTGTGGAGGTCTTTGAAGTGTGAAAGGGGGAAATGTACTGTAATGTTAACCATAGAAAACGCTAGTATGTGTATAGTACTTCTTACAATACATTGCAAAACAAATGGATGAAACAGAAGCTAGTTCTAATGCTTGCTGGTAACTAAAACATACTACATTGCTCCTTTGAAATTAACCTAAGAATCTGTGATATTCTTTCAGATATTTCATTCAACAAAATGCATGCTGATGATGAATCCTTGGGTAAGATGCCCCAACCCTGTATACCTGCTCCTTAATGACATGCATCTGAAAATGCTGCATGTTGCTTTGTATATCAATGCCTTATAACTATCTACTGATCTATCCCTGGGCAACGTGGTGTGGTGTGTGTACCTTATTTCTGAACTCAAAGTTGTTCTCTTGCATGGTCAGGATGGCGTCAGAGATCTTTACATCAATGGGCTGCAGGACCTGCTGGATGTTCTCCGGACCAACCAACCGGTCAGCCACCAGCAGCATGGCATCTGGCACAGGAACACAGGCCCGGTTAGAACACACACACACACACACACACACTTACACACACACACACACACACACGCACACACACGCACACATACACACACACACATACACACACACACACACACTTACACACTTACACAC
This sequence comes from Lota lota, assembly GCA_026745465.1. Taxonomy (NCBI): domain Eukaryota; kingdom Metazoa; phylum Chordata; class Actinopteri; order Gadiformes; family Lotidae; genus Lota; species Lota lota. The sequence continues at coordinate 1,829,940 of JACYXH010000462.1, forward strand.
AAACACACACATACTCACACACATACACACAGACTCACACAAACTCACACTCACCCACACAACCCCCCACAATTCAATATTAATGTAGAAGACACTAATGCTTTTGCTAGAAGATGCTATAGGCTGTTTATGCTATATCTCCAACGGCAGCAGTATCACAACAGGCTGGATCACCACAATCCACCAGGGGAAGACACATCGTCATGCTTTCACTTTAAACTACACAACTTATTCTCCAATATTCACACATCTCCCTTTCATTCCAGCATTTTCCTATTTTTCTCCTCTTGCGCATCCAAAAATGTGAAACTATTTTTCTATATTATTGTTCACATATATCATATAAATGTTCTCTGAGCACAGAAGAGAAGAAAACTCCAGTGCTACAATAAAATCTGTGAGTCGGACCGAGCGACCAGGGGTAACCGCTGAATCAATACCCATGAAGACAGATAGGCCGCTCCACGGCTGCTTCTCATTCTCTTTGAAACAATGTGATTTTAATCGTTGTTCATACAGAACCCATTAGTGGCGATGGAAAGCAGCCATCGATCGACCGCTCCAGGACAGCAGGGGAACAGGGGACTGCGTTGTTGTTCTGCCTTTTATCTGAATATCTCTGAACCCTAGAATCACTCTACCTGGTCTCCTTAACAACTTTATCTGCTCCCTCTAGAACAACTATGTCATGGTCTCAAGAACCACGATGTCCGGTCCGTCTAGAACCACTTTGTCTGGTCTCTAGAACCACTCTGTCTTGTCTCGAAACCCACTCTATCTGGTCTCTAGAACCACTCTAACTATTCTCTAGATCAAAACTATCTGGTCTGTAAAACCACTCTATCTGGTCTCTAGAACCATTCTGTCATGGTCTCTAGAACCACTCTGTCTGGTCTCTAGAACCAAGCTATCTGGTCTGTAGAACAACTCTGTATGGTCTGTAGAACAACTCTGTATGGTCTGTGGAACAACTCTGTGTGGTCTGTAGAATCACTCTATCTTGTCTCTAGAGTCAGTGAGAACCATTTAGTTGTGTGAGAACACAACTCAAGAATATAAACTCATGATCGCCTAACAATAGAACATGTAACTCTACACTCGAGATCAAGACTCCAGACCTAGACATGAACCCGGACAATCCATGTGTGTCGTGGGTTAAAATACAAAAGAGGAAGACTGTATATCTTCCTAAAGCAGCATCTGGTCGTGACCACCTGGGAAAACGTCACAAACTTTCCTGAAGATGATAAAGAACGGAGACAGAAGCAGACTTCCTTCCATGAGCCCACCCGTGTCCCCGCCAGACGCTGATATAAAACTGATTTATGAGTCAAGAGACACTCTACTTTTCAATTTCGAGAGGTACACAAGCAGCCATTTCTATCTTCACAGGAACTTAAGTCCTGAAGCTGACAACAACAAAATGAGAGTCATTGGGCGAGCGGATAAGGATACTTGTCAGCATTTTCTTCCAAATTCATGGTTTCTGCTGAAAAAAACACTAAGACAAAGGAAATAGATGTCTCTTCAGAGGTCTTGTGTTTATGTTTTTTATATGATACATTTATACATTGGTGCCTTTTACCAGAAAAAAAGGTTTTCTAGTCCTCGGTGTGTGTGTGTGAAAGTGATAAATTGTACATAGTGGTACAAATGTAACAGAGATTGTGTATGCTGAAATGGATGAATGAACATGAAAGAAGTAGATTTCTGTCACTGCTCAATTTGTGTTGGAACCCAAATGAATGACTTAAATGAATGGATGAAAACAATGCATTAGACCAAAGTGGTTTAACAGAGTATATATTTTTTCGGGGAAGACATTATAAAGACATTAGCATTGTGTTAACTAGCCTCGCCTGAGTACACAAGCCGACACGCTTGACAAGAGTCTCACTTTCAGCAAATAGGTGTTTAACCTCAGAGAGCAAGGCCGCGTGGAAAACAATCTGAGAGCAGCATTACTTTATGCGTATAAGGTTTCTTAACTGCTTGGCCTTGCAGTGTGTTTCAAGAGCAGAGTAGAAAGGTGTAGCTGGACCTACGTGTCCTCCCTCTTAGCGCTACATGCTCTGTCATTCCTGAAAACTGCTGTTTGTTTTCTTCCTGGAATTGAAGGTGATGCTTGGTTAGACTTCCATCAGGAACCGAGCGGATGGTAATTTCTCTTGGCTCTGCAGAGACTTCAGCTGGCTGCAAGAGGCTTTCACTCCCCCAGTGCTAATGCTAAAAGCTAACGCTAGTGCACTAATACTAGGGAGGACTCTAATGCTAATGCTAGAGCACTAAAAATATGGTGCTAATGCTACTGCACTAATGCTAGGGCGATAGTCTGAAGCTAGGGCGCTAACACTTAAGCTATTGCACTAACTTTAAAGCTCTGGCGCTAATGCTAATACTACAGCACTAACGCTTGAGCTATGGCACTAATGCTACAGCTATTGTGCTAACGCTAAAGCTATGGCGCTAACACTTAAGCTATTCTGCTAACACTGAATCTATGGCACTAACGCTACGATACTAAGGCAGAAAAAATGCAATGGGACAGAGAGGGAAAAATGACAGATGATCAGTCAAACTGCAGAAGGCTAATATATATATATATATATATATATATATATATATATATATATATATATAAAGACATTTATCTTCTGTGGCGTTCTGACAACCTTGGTTTGATTTCCCTTAATGGGTATTTTATGTATATTGAGTTTGAGGCAAGTGATACAATGACTTTGTCCGTGCATGCCTGTGTACATGCGGGTTCATATGCATGTGTGTGTGGAGGTAATGTGGGAATAGCTCCAGTGTTCCTATTGGACGTGGCTGTTAGCGGTGAGTGTGGATGAGACCTCAGCCCATCGCTCATCCTCTCTGATGAGAAGCAAACCCCTTGCTAATTACATTCAGAGTCAACGAGCTGCTGGGGTGAGACAAACATTAGAGCAATCACACAGCTTTTCAACCCTAAACCCATAAAACATGTACTTCTTTGCAAATACGATTTCCTTGCTATTTTTGTTTGTGTCTGTTTGCCTTTTAGTAGTGATTTAGCAGATGCTGTTATCCAAAGCGACTTACGGTGATGCAGACACAGGTCATTAAGGAGCGGGTAGGGGTTAGACATTGAATACAGAGACAAGTCATTAAGGAGCAGGTAAGGGTTAGACAGTTAATACAGAGACAAGTCATTAAGGAGCAGGTAGGGGTTAGACAGTGAATACAGAGACAAGTCATTAAGGAGCAGGTAGGGGTTAGACAGTGAATACAGAGACAGGTCAAAAGGAGCAGGTAGGGGTTAGACAGTGAATACAGAGACAGGTCAAAAGGAGCAGGTAGGGGTTAGACAGTGAATACAGAGACAGGTCAAAAGGAGCAGGTAGGGGTTAGACAGTGAATACAGAGACAGGTCAAAAGGAGCAGGTAGGGGTTAGACAGTGAATACAGAGACAGGTCAAAAGGAGCAGGTAGGAGTTAGAATGCCTACAGGTAGACTGCAGACATGGCGGTTCCAACGCAGAACCCCCTCACCACTACACGATCCTGCCTGTTTCAAGTTGTTCTTTTATTACAAATATACAATTCAGTGAGGGAATTCAAGAAATGGGAGATGGAGAATATGTGTAGCATTGCAAGATAGTCAGATGGGTGCTGGGTTCAATCCGCCATTCCCGCAGCCTACTTGTAGGCATCCTACAGCAAGGTGCCCCCTAACCCCTACCTGCTCATGAACGACCTGTATAAGATTCTACTGTTAAGTCACAGTGGATAAAATAATCTTCTAAATCACTTAATATAATTCAATTTGACATATTTCTTAATCTTTCCCCCTGCAGTAAAAACCTCAGTATATGAGGACATATTGAAAAATTTTCTTGTTGCAAGCAGAGCTCCTCCGCCTTCATATTTCACACTGACTCATGTGAAACCAAACATGAATCATCATAGCCTTCCCTGGGCTCCAGTCATGGCAACGCCGGCGCCAGTAACAACAAAATAATAAAACACACAAGAACATGAACATTTTTGCATAGAAGAAAGAAGAGTGTACTGACCAAGCAGGCCTTTTTTCTCCTATTTGTTCCCTTCACTGTAAGGCGGAATTGAGAAATGATATAAGTGTTGCCGGCGATTTTCAGTAATGTTCCGTTTTGACCGGAGCGGAAGAAGGGTTCATTGTGGCGTGGCGACCCATAGCACGCATCACCATTTAACTGCTTGCTGCAAACAACCTCAACAATATCATTCCAAATTGGCTTATTTAGTGGTATGTGTGTATCAGTTCACATGCAGTATGTTTTTCCCTCCATTGTGTTGGTAATGTGCACACATACGAGCACTTACACACACATAAGCCCAAGCATTATGCATATAAAAATAATACAAAAATACAAAAAGAAAAAAGTACAATACAAAAATACAAAAAGCTGACAGAAAAGCACGTAGATCAGTTACACACACACACACAAATTTTACCACACACACACACACACACACACACACAATCAAACTTGGCACACAACACAAACATACACATATACATGTGTGCATACAGACACACACACACACACACACACACACACTTACACTCACAAATCAGACACACAAACACACACATCCGGAGTGTGTGTGTGTGTGTGTGTGTGTGTGTGTGTTTGAGATGTTTTGTGGACAGGAACTGTGAGAATTACCTGTGCCTCCTCCTCTCTTCTCTGATCCTTCAAGGACTGTCTGCAAGCACTCAGTACTATCTGCCTGAAAGAACATGACAAACTAGCGCGTTCACCGGAATTGTACTGTTCTGTTAAGTTTCTCTTTTTCTAAAAGGAAAGTCAAGAATATCGAGCTGCACTTGATTATGTCCCCCGCTGGTTGCTGTTCTGTGCACTTTTGTAATGCTGTGTGATGTTTCTTTCTTTTTCTTTTTTTTAATTGTCAAATTAACACTCCTCCCACATAATTTAATTTATAGTTTAGAATACTGTACTTCTGTCAGTGAAGTTCACTACATCAATACTGGGTATACTGGGTGTTGGACTTCCACCCAGTCTTGGGTTTGAACTCCCCATGACTGCAACATTCCTTTAGGCCTACCTGTAGAGCAGTGCTTCTTTAACTTCTTCATCCCAGGAAAGACAATTTGAGCATGTCCGTGACAATGCTGAAACTAATTCCTGCTCAGAGTTTTCTAAGTGTGCTGAGCTTTGTCAAGCCACGACCCAACTCCAAATTGATTGCGACCCATTTTGGGTTCTGACCCAGAGTTTAAGAACTGCTTTAGACCAGCCCATAGATTCCATTAACCCTGAAATTATCCATTATGCATGGAGCATGCACCTGTATTAATAGTAACTATGTAGCACTGAACGCAAACACAGACTCACTATGCACAGTCAGCTTCCTGTCTGCCGTTTCCGTTTATTGGACAGTTAATGAACTCTTTTGTCATGAGAGCTCGGAGCTGAAGAGAAAAACTTCAAAAACTTGTCATACTTGATGAACTAAACGCTTTGAGACAGATTCACTACCGCAATTCACCCCACAATGATTATATTACGCAAATCACAATAGACTTTTATGTGCTATTTACCAAAATATGTATAAGAAACCTTGAATCCAAAGTTCAGGTAAGAACTAATTATGTGTTTAAAAGGATGAATTCAAAATGATTCCCGATATAAAGCAGCGTGTAAAAAACTGATGGTCACTAATGGTGACCAGCCGCAACTTTTAATCCACAGACACCATTAACAACACCCAGAAACAGATGCTTGCTATATGTAACAGAGTGCATCTGGACTGGTGTGTGACCTACTTTAGTCGTCCTGCTAAAGGATTCTTTCAGGTGTGCTCAGGACGTTAGGGATCAAACCAAGAACCTTTGGGCTGGGGGTCAAACGTCCTAGCTATCCCCTAGATGACCCTTCTAATGTTTAGCCATCCATTAACCTGCAGCATCTCAGTCCCATCAGCCACCAACCCGGCCCACTTATCTAAATCATGCAGTGTTTCATATTTTATGCATTGCTTAAAATATATAATTTTTTTAATCATCGTGGAACATCGTTTGATGTCATCGTGCGAAGTGAAGCAATGCAGACCTCACTATTGACTCCTGCACTAAAGACTGTTCATTTATGCTCATAGTTATTTCTGGTGCCATTCTTGTTTCAAAACGTCTTATAGAAATACTTAACTTTTTCAGTCAAATACCTTTTTCTATCAAAGACATAGAAAACATCTACAATTATATGCTTTTCACAACAATGTGAACTAACCCTAAACCTGAGGATGTACTTTTAATACATACATGTTTTTGAGAACTTTTGCTTGAACTTTCAAGATTTTGTGCTGCAATTATTTCTATAGTAGAGTAAAGACTAAAGTATCAGAATGAGGTTGAAGGGTGCATTCTCCAGCATCTAGCCCCAATGTCTAGCTTATCACTAGCCTTTAGACTATAACTAGCCTCTAGCCTAGAACTAGCCTCTAGCCTAGAACTAGCATCTGGCCCTTGATCAACATCTAGCCTATAACTAGCTTCCAGCCACAACTGGCATCTAGTTTAGGTCTAACCTCTAGCTGCTAACTTGCCTCCAGCCTATAGCCTCTAGCCTATAACTAGCCTCTAGCCTGCAACTAGCATCTAGCCTCAATTAGTGTCTTGCTTAAAACTAGCACCTAGCCTGTAACTGGACTCTAGTCTAACTAGCTTCTAGTCCCTAATCAACATCTAGCCTCTAACTAGCATCTAGGTTTGCTGTTGAATCTGTCTCACACACACACACACACACACACACACACACACACACACACACACACACACACAGCCAGCACTCAACGTGCTGACAGGGAGAAGGGAGACTGCATGTCTGCTAGACTGCAAGAGGCGCAACATTTCAATGCAGCACGTTTAGAAGTCAGTAAAACACATCGTCTGTGTGTGGATGTGTGTGTGTGCACTCTTCCACATACACAACATCATGATTGACGCTAGACATGGCTGCCTGTCTCGGATACAAAAACACACATGGATGAGAATAGACACACTCACACACACACACACACACACACATACACAGAAACAACATACACACAATCACACATGGACACACATACACACACACAAACAAACAGAATCACACAAACACACACACACACACAAACAAACACACATAGAAACACTCACACACACATATACAACATGCATTACGCACAGACGCACACGCACAGACATGCACGCATGCACACGCACATACACACATATACAACATGCATCAGGCACAGACACACATGCACACGCGCGCACACACACACACACACACACACACACACACACACACACACATAAACACATTCACACACACACATGCTTGAATACAATTTTTGTGTGGACATCAAGCATGTGTGAGAGCTGGGGCAGTGTGCTGTCTGTTCTGTGGGCTAGGATCTGGGCAGTACCGGAGGGGCAGAAACATGAAATGTTGGTGGTTAACCTGCCTCGGATCTTATCGGACAACTGGATTGTATTTCAACTGAATCCCAGTGTGGTCTGGAGACTTGAGTCACACACATCTCTCTCTCTGCCTCTCTCTCACCTTTTCTCTCACCATCTCTCTCTCTCTCTCTCTGATAAAAGGCAGAAGAAGACGAAGAAAATCGATGTGCGCTGCTAACAGGAGTTCATCAGCGAGCGGCGCAGCTCTCAATCAGCACAATGGAGGGGATTGAAAACACGTCCGTCTGTCTCTAGTGAGCTGCTCAGCCATGAAGATAGATCCACATCTGATTAGACAGATAACCCCTGGAGAGGGACCTGCTCGTTGTTCAGGGGTTCAGGGAACACACACTTATTACAAGGAAAACTTAAAGACAGCACAATAAAAACATGAAGACATACACGATGATATAACACATAGGTACAAACGTCCACCCTGACTCACTTACACAACCCAACTGGTCATTACCAGTACATTTATTTGATGATGCACAATTCCTCTGTGTTTGTCTTACTGTTTACATGCTTCTGCCTTTGTTTCTATGCACTGCACTGCAATTGCTGTTTTTCTTTTAAGGTGCTTCACACTGCCCAAACAAACGCCAACTAACAGCAACATCAAGCCAGGGCCCCATGTCCTCTGGTGGGTGTTGGCCATTGCTGGACCAAGTTTTTGGTGTACTTTGTAACTCATTGTTTAAAAAGGTGCTGTATCAATAAAGATTTGCCTACTTACTAACTGACAGTGCAACAGTCCAAAGGGATTAATCATCCGAAATAAGATTACGATTAATGACCACCGAATACACGGAGCAGAAGTGTCTATCTAAAGTACGGTGCGGGCTGGATGTTGTGTGTGTGTTGTAGAGCTGAATTTGAATACGAGCAGTTGTTATTCCAGCGAGGTGTGTGTGTGTGTGCCTGTGTGTGTGTGTGTGTCCTGGGTTGTCAGAGTGGGAGATGACGGAGGGAGGCGGTACTGAGGGAGTAGGACAGCAAGACCTGGAATAACAAGTATGCGCGCTCTTTACTTTATTCTCTCCATTTGCTACAATCTCTTTGCCTCTCTCTATCATTCTCTGGCTCTCACTCCCTCTCTCTGTCATTCTCTTTCATCCACCTATTGTTCTCTCACCCTATTTCTCCCTCCCACTCTATCATTCTCTCTCCCTTGATAGCTCTGTCCCTCACTTCCTCTCTTTATCATCCTCTCTCTTCCCTCTATCGCTCTCTCACAAAGTATCCCTCACTCTTTCTCTCTATCGTCCTCTGCTCTATCATTTGCTCATCGTTCTCTCACCTTTTCTCTCTCTTGATAGCTTTCTCACCCACTGTTCCTCACTCCCTCTCTCCTTCACCACCTCTCTCACTCATTCTCTCTCTCGCCTCTATTGCTCACCCTCCATCCTTCTCTCTATCATTCTCTCTTTATCGTTCTCTCTCTTAGTCTCTTCCCAAGCTATTTTGACAATGTGTTTGTCTGAAACGGAGATGAATTAATTCACCATGGATGCACAAGACTGATGATACAGTGTCATAACCGAACCAGACTATGAATCCTACACACACACACACACACACATATGCACACAAACTCACGCACATTCCGATATGGACTTCACAGGAAGTTGAGGAGACAGTTTACCCATCAGTCAATGCATCACAATGCTTATGCATTTATGGACTTTATACTTTTTTGAAAAACTAATACTGTACGATAGGTATACCCTATTGTATATATAGGTAATTAGCTAATTATTAGACCCATTAAATCCACTAAAGCGCTCAACTCAATAGTAGTGAGCATTTTGAGTCATTTTCTTGAGTCTGATAAATAGCTAATTTGCCACATAATTACAGATGTGTACATGTGTGGGTTCCAGGTTAGGTAGGTGTGTTGGTCATGATCTAATGAGAGGGTGGCAGTGGCTCAGGAGGTAGAGTGGGTTGTCATTTTGATCCCCGGCTCCTCCTAGCTGAGTGTCAAGGTGTCCCTGAGCAAGACACCTAACCCTAACTGCTCCCGATGAGCTGGCTGTTGCCTTGCATGGTTGACACTGACGCTGTCGGGTGTGTGAATGTGTGTCTGAATGGGTGAATGTTGGGCAATAATTGTGAAGCGATTTGATTGGCCACTAGTCTGAAAAGCGCTATATAAATGCAGTCCATTTACCATGTAATGTAACACATTCACCTGAAAGCCTACTGGAGCAAATGCAACGTCCACCTGCTTAACAAAGGATCATTCATTTTTTGTGCAGCGACTTTGACTTCTCATGAAGAATATACTAGACTTCTGTTGGCTCAACTGATTAAAACAGCTTTAAGATAGGGGTTATTAAAGTGCAATAATTCAGAATAATCTGAATTGAAGAATCCCAGTCTTAATCATATTCACCCTCCATGGAGAAGAAAAGTTAAGTATATTAAGTATAACTTCTGTGTTCTGCTTTGTCTGGGCTGATCGATGGTATTGATAAAGTGGTTGGAGCGTGAGGAGGGGCTGAAAGCAGTTGCCATTTAATGTTCTTTAGGATGCAGGGTTCGTCCTACTGAGCCTAACAAAGCAGACCTTTGGACCTGAGGCGGCGAGGCGGTGGATCTATACGTCTCCATAGAAGAGACTCGCTCTGTCGGTCTGCATGCCAGCATTTAGGGTGCTCTAAAAGCTAAATCAATCCATATGTTTTTTTCACCGTTTTATTCTTCTTTTTGTTGAGTTTTTATTGGTTGGATAAATGAGTACACTTCGATGGCAACACACTAACATTTTTGTCTTTCACAGAAGATGACTACAACTCTCAGAGGGATTGTTATTGTTTTTTGTTATTTAAACATAAATGGAAATGCTTTAGACGCTGCTCCCACCAAAACAAACACAAAGTCTGGTGGGAAACTTGAGGAAAACTAAACCACGCTTTTCTCTAGATTCCCAGGCGTCACTGTCAGGCCAGACTGGATTTTTTTAGTCGCAGACTGTTTTTCCTGTTACCGTCGGCGACAACGTCCCATCGGGGCGATAGATTTGGCACTCCAAAAACTAAACAAGCAAACTTTTCAGCCTGTCGCTGAGCTGTGATATCTCGGGGCTGCACTGCCCCCTGTGGCTAGGAGGGTTTAAACCCTCTGATGGAGTTCTGTGCCGAGGTTGCTCGCACCCAGCTCTGCCAAGTCACAACAGAGAATCAGCACATTCTGACTCATATATGGTACACACAGTCGGACATAAACCCAGACGTTTACATGTATACGCACAGCCTCACAGATACCCAGACATGTGTACACCCACACATACATACATTCATATAGCACATACACACAGCCTATTTACAGTCAGACATACGTATAAAGTATACAATCAGACACACCAGCTGATTTGCCAGATTTAACGTAAACTCACAGATTCGTCCCGCTTCCAGGCTATATGTTTTTATGTATCACTCATAAATGTAAAGGTTGTGGGTAATATGTAGACAGCGATGCTCTAGTCCTAGAGGAGAGAACCCCTCCTGTTCCAACAGCAGAACTCCTCACAGGCCCTCTATTGTGCTGTATTAGTCCCCCACCCAGCAGGGAACACTGTAGAAAGCGTGTTAGCTTCACATCTGCTTCTTTATCAAGCCCAGCAGCAGAGACAGGCACTGCTCAACCCAGCGAGACGCAAACATTTCACACAGAAGAAATGAAAATGAGTGTGTATGAATAACATTTTAGTTTTTCTATGCCTAAGTCCCTTGAAGGAAACCAATAAACCAACCACCCTGTCTCCACTAGACCCACACGCCTGTTAGACACACTGCTGCAGAGATTAACACGCACACGCACATGCACACAATCACGTACAGAGATAGACACACTGCTGCAGAGATTAACATGCACATGCACACAATCACACACAGAGATAGACACACTGCTGCAGAGATTAACACGCACACACAACACAGATATGAGACGCACACACAAACACACGGATATACACAGTTAGACATACTGCAGCAGACAGTTTAACACACACATGCACCAGATATATGAAACACACACGTAAGATATGTGACACGCACATGCACACGCAAACACACACACACACACATACACACACACATACATATTCACATTCACACAGATAGTAAAATTGCAGTGGAGAGATTTAACATACACACGCACCATATATTTGACACACACACACACACACACAGATAGAATTACACACATATGCACGCATTCACACACCCACCCCCCATCACATATCAAATTCAGCCCAGACCCCTACAGTGCGTGCCCCATGCAGGGCAGCAGTGGTGTGGTGGTGGTGGGGTGCGGGTGAGGGTTAGGTCTTACCCAGGAAGAGGGTCCACTCTGTGTCCAGGTCGGCCTGGTTGGCCAGGCAGCCACGCATCACGTTGAGACAGTAGTTCCTGCAGGGCCGCAGCCCCGGCAGCCCGCTGCAGTACGGACAGAACAGCATCTTAGTCAGCGCTCTGCGACACGCCGCCAGCAGGCTTACCTGGGGAGGAACACACACCTTCAACTCTCAGACCAGCACACACAATAACGTTCATCAAGTAATAATGTTCATAATATTCATAATTCAGATTCAGATAACTATTTATTGATCCCGGAGGGAAAATTGCTGCCATTATAACTGAACAGCTCAAGATCAAAGAGAATTTGAATACATTTAAGTAAGAACATAAAACACAAAAACTTGAATGTGCCAATTTTGTTCATTATCTTTCATCTGTTTCATCTGTGAGTCATGTACTCGCTGCTGTGACACCCACATTTCCCATTTGGGATTAATAAGGTATTATATGATCTTTATCTTATCTTTAGTTCTTTGACAGATGCTTTTATCCAAAGCGACTTACCAGTGATGGACAAATTAATAAAATAAAAACTTCACAGCATCAAAAAACAAACAAACAACTGGACAGAATACAGATTAGTTATAGGAATCAGGACACAAGGTTGGAGAGGTGAGTAGATTATATTTGTCTTATTTACAGATAATTGTTGGCTTTAGTAAGCACTGGGTAGAAAGCATAGCTGCAATTTGTTCACACAAACCTCACTGAGTGGGCTAATGAGATAATTCACTTCTTCATTGGTCTCTAATCGCCAAGCCCCCTACTGTTCTCTGTGTTCATTGTCTGTCTGTCATAATCATGATGTTTTAATTGCTGTTTTAACTGACCCAAGATTTACAGCACTTTGGTTGTGTTTTAAATGGGCTTTATCAATGAACTGACTAGAAAATACTTTCAAATCTACAGATTTGTTTTGACTGCAGACTGGATCATCTGGGTTGACGAGTGCCAGGACAGCTGTTATGAGCTGGAGAGAACGAGCGTACATTCTACAATCCTATCACACAGAACGCTTCACACACATCCTCATCCAGGTCAGGCTAAAGAGAAGTGATGTTACAATGATGTGATGTTTTACCAGATGGACGGTCTGATCTCTCCACTGTACAGACAAATAACACAATACACATGACAGCTAACGTTGTACAGCACAAGCAGAGCATCCAATGGGTAGCAAGTGGATAAGTGTTCATTCTTATTGAAAACCAGTTAAATTGAGGTAATTACCTCGTATAGATAGTTCGATAGATAGGTCACAAGCAAGATGGATAGCTGAGATAGATAGATATATGAATAGATAGATAGAGAGATCACATGCCAATAACAATGCCTAATTAAATTATGTTAACAGCAGACTTAAGTCTACACCTTGCAAAGCATCTGATGGGTAGCCAGTAAATAAGAACATTATTTGAACCAGGTAACCAGTTAAATGGAGAGAAAGTGCACGCAATGCAGAGGCGATGCTACTCGTTTAGTTTTCAGGAACAACTTGAAGGACAAAACAAGTCCTTTGAAGGAGGTAAACTTTTACAAAGTAGTTTCCCTGAGGTTTTACCACCATACCATACTAAACATCACAGCGATGAAGGGACAAGACGTTGACAAACTGCGGTTACGCAGATTCAAACACGCTAGCATGTAGCACGGGGGAACATGCCTGCATCGCGGGACCGTCACCGCGTGTCTAACGTGTTGATGGAGGACACAGCCAAGCGCGCTCAGATTCTGTGTCCGCACGCCTGGCGCGCCCCTGAGGAAGGGTGCGGTGGGGAGAGGCTGCGGCGGAGGGATGTGGATGCATGCTGGTGGTGATCAAGGCAGACGTGGCGGGCTGTAGCGGGGGGTGTTGTGCAGCGTCACTGTAGTGCACTGAGTAAAAGTGACAGGACTCTCATATCCCCTCAGAGCACCGGGTGCTGACTGAAGTCTGCGGCGGGTAATTGGTCTGTCAGACGCAGAGTTCCGCGCGGATTCAGATTCCGGCCACTTTCTCCCCAGTTGGTGGTGGTGGTGGTGGTGGGGGGGGGGGGGGGGGGTCTAAATAAATGTGTTTGTGTATGTGACCACGCCTGTGTGTCTTTCGCTTTATGTATGCTTGTGTGTGTCTATCTCAATTTGTATGTCAATGTGCCTATTGTCAGTGTGTGTCTGTGTGTGTATGTCTATGGGTATGTGTGATAGATGGACATAGACAGACAGACAGCCATGTGTGTCTATGTGTGTTTGGCACTTGGTGTGCGTGTGCGTGTGGGAGTATTTGTGTGTTTAAGCATGTGTGTGTATGTGTGTGTAAGCATTTGTCTGTGAGTGTTAAAGTGTGTCTGTGTGTGTGTATGTTTAAGCATGTGTGTGTGTGTGTGTTTAGGCATTTGTGTGTGTGTATTCAAGCGTTTTGTGTGTGTATTGAAGCATTTGTGTGTGAGTGTTTAAGCTTCTGTGTGTGTGTGTGTGTGTGTGTGTTTAAGCATTTGTGTGTGTTTAGGCATGCGTGAGTGCATGTGTGTTTAAGCATGTGTTTGTGAGACTGTGTGTGTGTGTGTGTGTGTGTGTGTGTGTGTGTGTGTGTGTGTGTGTGTGTGTGTGTGTGTGTGTGTGTGTGTGTAGATGAAAGGCCTTTCTGGTGGTTTCTGCAGACAACAGGGACTCAGCAATCAAACAAGGCGTCATTGACATTTGCAATCTGCCAGCGAGAGCAGCCTTGTCTGCTAGGCAGCGCCCGCCGGAGCGGCTGTGGTGCTGCTGATGTCATCGCTGCACGCCATGCGCCACACGTCGTCCCGCTGGAGCTGGTTCCCACTCGTCTGAGATGTTTCAGCAAACCCTTTATATTAACGAGATGCCATGTCTGACACGCGATCCAGCGCCATATGCTACGCAGTGACTATTTGACGCGATGACACGCAACGTGTGAAAATCACGGAAATACTAAACAGCAACACACGCTTCACGGAAACGGAATCCCATTTCAGTAGTGTGACAGGGATCTGGAATGTGGCATTAGGGTTAATCGCACGCCGGTTTACCAACACATGATGACAACTTTAGAAATATACAAAAATGATGAAAATATAACGAGAAGAATCCTTTGGTAGATTAACCATGAAATGTTGTTTTTTTTTTACCAATGGAAACACGCGTGAACAGATGGCATTAAGATATGGAAAGTAAGTCAGTCAGACAGACAGATATATAAAGACAGCAAGTCAGACAGACAGACATATAAAGACAAACAGACATAGAGACAGATAAAGACAGATAGCAGAGTTTAAGAATGTGCCACTTAATTTATTTTACAGACTAGTCATGTCTATTCAGTGCATCAAGCTTGTTAGGGAAAGTAGTTTATATTTAGATCATGTGATAATGAGAGGAACTGAATTATAAAAACATCATAAAAACACAAAGTATACCTGCGACACAGTCAAGCACTACCCCTAGGTATGGCAGAACTCCGTTTGATTGTATTTGCAAATCATCACATTTTCTTTAAACTCCTGGTGAAGAACATCAGGAATGTGAGAGTAGTTTGTCTTCTTTAAACTATTTAATTATAATCAGGGGTATGGATAGTTTAGTGGTCCGGGTCTTCGACTCCTAGCCAAATGGTCCTGGGTTCTGTACCTCAGTCTTTCCTGTAGGCGTCCTAGAACAACATACCCTAGCCCCTAGCTGCTCCTTCATGACATGTATCTAAATTCAATGTGAGTAACTTTGGATAAAAGCCACTGCTAAATGACTAGTCAACTGTCTAACCGATGACAGATAAAAAAAAGAAAACATCAAAAGAAAAAAAGGATGTAATTTAGTGGGATTATGTATGGTGGGAGCTGTAGTTGGCAGCAGTAGGGGCCTAGCTGGGGTATAATCTGGTAATCTGGTGAACTGGTTGTTAGTTACAGGGAGGAGGCTGCAGGGATGTTGAGCTGGGTGAGAGCAGCGCTGAGAGAGGGATGACACATCAGGGGGAGATTTACACACTAATCTATTTATCAGACGTTTTAGGCCTGTTATGACACCATGCTGTGTGTATTGATGTGTTTACTGTTCCTCTTGATCTGTGTGTACGTGTGTGTGGGTGTGTCACTGTACAGTATTAATTTTTAAACAGAATGAAAAAACAAAGAATTATTAGCCTTTAAAAACACGAATGCAGGGACGTTTTTAGAGTCACAAAATCAAGCAGCCATCCAACTCACCCAGTTGTTCCCTGTTTTGCCCTGGGGTTGATACAGCACATGTTCCTTAGCATGTTAAAATACTAACCATGTTGGGTTTCATAGCACGTTAGTGTGCCAAGTACTCTGCATGACAGGGCGCTGCTAGATAGCATGTAATGGTAGCTACTACGATGCAAGGTTATGTCGGATGTTAGGTACTTAGTATGTCATAGTAGCAGTGGTTGTCAACCTTGATTGGCTCTGGTACGTGATCCAACTTATTCTAGGTCTGAAAATCCTTGCAACCCCAACTTCTTAATTTTCTGTGTGTATTGTTTCCCACACACATCGTTTTATCAATTGTAATACCTACCTGTAAAATCAATGTCCCAGTGAAGGTATGAGCACTGCACTAAGTTATGTGTATATAAATAATAATGCAGTAATTAAATAAAAAGTCAGTTTGTATAAATGCCGTATACGTATAAATGTTAGTTACCAAAATGAACAATTCATCTACAAAAGAGCAATCTCCTGCTACATATTTGTTTAATATTGACATATAATATATAAATGAGGGTCCCGCCCCAGGTTGGGAAACACCATGTGTGTTAGATAGCAGAGTACTTATCATGTTAAAAACAACACACTCTACGCTGGGTAAATAAACCTAAAACAAATAGAGCAACAGTGGTTCTCCGGAGAGCCATCGCCAGACAATAGAAGTGATGGCAGCACAAAGAGTTCCCCTAACTGTACAGGGGCTTACAAAACAATCAGCCCGTCTCTCTTCGGCGCTGGCAGCCAACATATGGCGGCGATGGCTGGGGGGGCTCCCCGTAGGGAAGGCGACAGCGAAGGAGCGCGGCCGTGGAAATTGCTTTGCGCAACCAAGTAATGAAGCCATGAATGATAGTGACGCCATGAGAGCCACCAAGGCCAAACACGAGTGTCACCGTTGGGACTGAGAGAAGGTAGCCAAAAAGTTGTTTCACCGCGGCTCTGTCATAATTAGAGAGACAGGATGCGCTGCTGCCGCGTGACGATTGGAGGAGAGCGTGAGAGTGCGCTGCGGCCCCAGCCTCCCCACTCAATTCCTGCCTCCATTAGTATAAATGGTGCGATGAGTGAGCTATGGTGGTGCATGTTAGACGACCATCTGGCGTCGAGATAAACCCCCCCCCCCCACACACACACACACACACCCATGGAGACAACCCTGAATAAAACACAGAACTGAACAAATGTAAAGCAATGTGAAAGAAGCTAAGCAAATGAAAGGATGCTTTGTTAGCGGCGTTGTTGTCACTAGAAGTGGCGATGGAGAGGAGGAACAGACGGAGAATGTTTCAGCTGTGGGACACAAGAGACATCTTTTATTTATTCTTCATTTTGATATACTTTTTTTTGCTTGTTTTTTCACTCATTTAGTGGTTTACTTTTAGCTGCACCTGACCTGATCTTGTCTAGTCTGTTTTTTAAAAGATAAAAATACATCTAAATGGTGACTCAGGAGTTAAAAACAGAATCAGTGCCAAAAAATGTCCTTTCTGTGGCGTTCACACAAACTTTTGAACCCCGTCTCGGGAGATTTCACGAGGAGAACCAGAGCACATGACGCAACACATGCCGGCCCCAAGATGGATGCTGTCAGCTTCTTTCACTTTAGTCATCTGCCCGTAATATCAATGTACCTGGGAAGATATGCCCATCCAGCGCCAGTTTGTGGTTACAAACTCTGGGACATCCTATTTGTATCAAGATGTACCGTATAGGATAAATAGTTTCATCCATAAATGCACAACCAAATATCTATAGGTTACCACACACCACATGCCTGCCCCAATCCCCCTACACCCACACACACACAGATCTGGTGTAGCATCCAGACCCCCTGGGACCCCCCCCCCACCCCCAGCTGTCAGCTCAAAGGCATGTGGCGCTCCGCTGATTCAGCCTGACATGTTAATCACCGTAGCAACCACCTCTTTCACCTCACCAAGGCAGAAGAGAACATGTTAAAAGCCGAGACGGAGGACTTGTGTGATGGACAGAGTGCCTGGGTATTCACCCCCTTCTTCTTCTTCTTTGGTGGCTATGAGCGCTAGCTGCATACAGGATGGAGCTAGCCATCTGTCTGGGCTCTCTGGGCTGTCTTAATGGCATCCCAGATCAAAGTGTGGAGTAGCCCGAAGTGTCTAGCTGGACCTGGATGTCTGGAGTCAAAAAACATCTCATGATCCAACTTAATATCTTGTGCTAGTAGAATGCACTTTGTTGAGCTGTACCATTGTAATAATGCATAAACATATTGTGAACAATGGGAAAGTAACTTCTGCAACGAGAATTCATTTCCACATCAGAGCTGGCTGAGATTAAAACCAGAATTAATTAAAATAATAGTTTTTTTACGTAACATTAAAATGGAAAGAACATTCAAATTATGCAAATAAAAGGGAAAATGTCATAGCATTTATTTCCCTTGATTCTTCCGGGCCGTGATTTTTTTTTTCTAATTGAATAAAGTTTAATATTAACTTCAAAGATCACTTCTTGCCTGTTCCTTGACCAGTAGTGCCAGTACCCACGTGGGTCCAGGTGTTCCTGGGAGCCCTGGCCAACAGGTTTGGGGAGATCACAAGACTTTATTATTAGCCTTTAATATGGTGGTGGCTCAGACGGTGAGCCGCCGCCTGCTCTTTGCCGTATTCAGCACAGATCTAAATCTTTTAATTAAAAAGGACATCTTTGGTGCAACACATTTCCCCGTGACGTGCCAGCGCTCGGTGAACCAGGCACCATCTGCCTGCTCAGAACTGGGGGGGACAGGGGCTCGTCGCTGGCAGACTGGGGGGCCGCGGGGGCCAGGGAGAGAGAGAGAGAGAGATGGATAGAGGGGGGCTGGGAGAGAGATTGGGATGGGAGAGAGGTGGAAGGAGAGGGAGAGGTGGAGGGGAGATAGAGTGAGGGGGCCTTGGGGGGAGAAAGAGAAAGGTGAGAGTGGGGAGAGGAGGATATATATATATACCTAAAGGGAGGGACAAGGAGAAAGAGAAATAAAGTAGAGGAGAGAAATATGATGTAGAGGAGAGATAGGAGGACAGAAAGAGATACAGGGAACATATACAGAAGAGAGAGAGAGGAAGCAGAGAGAGAGAATCACACAAATATAAAGAGAGATGGAAAGGCAAAGACAGAGGGAGGGGCAGAGAGACAGAGAAAGACAGATGAATAGAGTGCTAGAGACTGTATCAGAGACAGATGAATAGAGAGACCAAGACAGAGAGAGCGAGAAAGATGGAGCAAATAGAGAGACCAAGAGAGAGGTAGAGAGAGAGAGACAGAGGAATTGAGAGACCAAAAGAGGGATAGAGAGACCAAGAGAGACCAAGAGAGAGAGCAACAGCCTCAACACCCCTTATAGCTGGAGGACATAACTTAATTGTCGTATCGTATGTCTAACATCTCTTGGATTGAGCTTCAATACAATGTGACACAAGAACAGACAAAAACCCACAGAGTTATTATAAATGGTAGTCTGTCTCTGTTTTCAACACTCTTACACAAAGGTCTGTTAAATCACCATCATAGTAAAATTCCAGAGATGCGTGATTAGGGAAAGTGCAGGAATGGGTTTACTGCTCAATTTAACACATACTAGTTTGAATTGTTCTAAAACATACAGAACAGTCTCGTGCTCTGCCTAGCAAATGATAGCCTATAACAGAGATATAAAGTATAGTATATTGGTATAGTATAGCATAGTAGTATAATAAAAAAATACTAGCATATCATAGTATATTGTAGTAAAGCTTAGTGTAACATAATATTGTAGAGTAGATCCTATAGTTAGTTCATTTTTTGGTATATTTGTACATCCTATCCTTGATATTATTATTATTATTATTATTTTCAAGCTGTATTTGAATGTGTTTTTAACTCATATCCTAACCTCTATATTGCTCTTCTATATTTCCCTCTCTCTCCACCGCGGTATTGCGGTTCTGACATTAGAAGCCCCCCTCTGGGCTGTGGTCTCTTATCTCTGATCTCTCCTGTCTCCTCATTTCTGATCGCTCCTATCTGGTGAGAGATAACGACCGTGTTCCCAGTCACAGCGTTGGCCTCAAGAACAGGAAACAAGGTTTGGAGGACTGGCGGTGGCGAGAGAAGCAGAAATGTGCAGGGAAACCTGAGACACACGGGAACTCAGACAGATGTTTCTCGGGTGTCAAGTTAGCCTTAGGGTCGGAGCAACAGCGCCTTCGTCAGGTAAATGTTTAGTGGGGATTAAAGCGTGCCCGGGACATTCATGTTAACTACCTGACAGCATGCGGTAAACAATGTGTGCGTAATGAGATCAACGTGACGGAATAAGCCTTCCGACAGGAAAGAGAAATAAAATCAAATATCTATCAAATCACCGGCTGCATTAATTCTACTTGTCCCCCCATTTTATCCACTGAACGGATGGAAATATACAGGACAGCATTTTTTGCAATGAATGATAAGTGCTTTAAATGGTGCACTTTAAACCCACTCAAAAGCTGAAATCCCTGCAGTCTTGGCTGAGCAGGTCTTATGTGTTGTGGGGAGCTTGTTCTAAAGTGCCCATGGGATAGAAACTCGCTTCATGGCCGTCACCAACTGTAATCCACGGAGATTGTGCGCTTAATCCCAAACCGGCCGGCAGAGAACCGGCCTTCCCCAGTCAGGACTCAATCCCATTTCATGGCCAGAAATCCATATTTTTCTGTGGATGTCGCTTCGTACGAGGCGGTCTGTGAATAATAATTATGTTCTGCTCCTCTGGTCACTGCTTCCTGCTGTCCTGACCAGCCACAAAGGGATTATATTAAATAGGACTTCTGGAATTAAAATACATATTTACAAGTGGGTTATTTGGCAATTAAGAAGTTGTTAAAAGGATGACTGGGCAAACAAAGATAATATCAAAAGAGTGTACACACAGAAGGACACTCTATCCTGCTTCTTAGCTTAGTAGTAATAT